>LD347253.1:13572-31626 GCA_001465055.1 Ptychodera flava | reverse complement strand
ACCATGAACACTTCCACAAGTTTATAGTATGACTGATCAGAATGCCCTTAGGTTGCTGGACAGAAGTTGCAGGTTGACGGTCGGAAGTTGCTTTCACAACTTTTTTTTAAATGGGATACCTTCTCAGTCCATTAATAGACGAGAAGCTAAAAAACAAATTTGAATATGAAAAAAAAAACATTGGGTTGGTGCAATTTGATAAAAGTATGCAGATTGTTGATATCAAAGTTATTAAAAATGCATTTTTGTTCACATCATAAAACACAAAATAATTTTCCTCTGAGGAATTTCCATAAGGAATAGCGAATATTTTGACTTTCAAATATTTTAGGTAATTTGCTTTCCCATACCAAAAAGTGCACTGTAATTTGTGATTTTTATTCTTGATTAAGGAAGATAATAGTTCAAAAATTTATTAAAGAAATGGCCGTCAATTAGAGATAAGAGCACTAACAACAGAATGATGTGTTTACTATTGATCAACTGCACTGAACATGTAGTGAAATTTGACAAGCCATGCCTCAACTTTAGTGTGACGCAACACTATTTTACGTCTTGTAGATTTCCAATTAAATATTCTAATAATATTTCCCGCCTGAAATAAAAATAAAAACAAATTTTGTTCGTATGCATTTTGAAAATGTTATATTAGTGATCGCCAGGGCGACTCGACAGGGCTGAAGCTCTCGCTTGTTCTTGAAGTCCTTCTGCTCAATCAAAACACGTCCATAAGTCGTGAAATGGAAGTAAATATACGAACATAGATTAGAAGGTGAAGAAATGGTGTACGCAAGACTTATAATAGTTTATTGCATTCAATGCAAAAGGAAAAAAAATATTGACATTTAACACGAGAGGCTCGAATATTTTGATGGGGATATTTTAATGTTATAAGGTACCGTCATGATACTAATAAATGTAATTTCCCTCAGAAATCTGTACTTGGTTCTATGCAACAAAAAGAACCATGAGTCGATTGTATTTAGACTTAGGAGTGAGCACCGATATTGATACGGCTATTATATGAAGTAAACGAACGAAGTGAATTGGAATTTAATACATTAGGTTGAAACTAACAAAAATACATTCTGCTGTGTTCTTTTCTCTCTGAATCTGACTTTATCAGCGGTAATCATTTCTTTCACACGTATCACGTAGCCGGCTATTGAACCACTCTTTTAGAGAGTGGGGATTTAGTCGAGCGGTTCTCTCGGTGGCCTCTCCGCTAGGCGACTGATGCCGTATGTTGTGGGTTCGAACCCGATTGAAAACTAGCCGTATATTCTTATCACGACAAAGCTTATTTAACGGAATTACTCGGATTTGAACTGATCAAGCTCAAATATTCGACGACAAGAGCTGCGTTGCTAATTTTCGTGTCACGCATAGATCTTTGTGTATAGCTAGTTGGGCATTTTCCGTGAAATTTGTGTTGAGAGCTAAGTTATAATTCTTTTGTTCGTGTTCAGGCCGTGGCAATTGCTGTGGGATCGCCGTACGAAAAGCGCCGAATAATTGAAAGATTACACATAATGTCATGTTCGTTTGGTTTGCTGAAGCTACTTTCAAACGATAGGCATTATGCCTATCGTTATGCCTATACACAACTTAATTGAGTTGACATTTCAACGCAACGCGGTAAACTCAGTGCGAATAAAAGTCGTGCGATCGTTGGCGTTGGCCTTGAAAATAGTTCTGAATCAACAAAATAAGCTAAAGTTAGCTCAATCTTCCATGGATATTTATTACATTGCCTAGTGATCCGAGGTACATAAATGTACTCCATTAATACTAAATCACTATTGTAAAATTTTGATTCCTAAATAAAATACATTAGCCAAATTTGCATAGATGAATGCTTCAAATATGTGGTGTTACAGACCACCGATCTGATGTATACAAACTTTCTACGGTAAGTTTACAATAATATACCATCTTTGCAATACTATTTACAATTAAAATTCGCCTAATTTGCATATGAAACCAATACATTAGGAGAGTTTTATATCCAATCCATGCTATTTTGTCGCGCTTTAAAAATAGATTGGCTATTATAGGCTATTACACTGTAAGACTCATACCCAGACCAACTCAGAACTATTTCAAAGAAATACTGAGCAAACCAACGTTATCGCTGGCTCCTTCTCTAAAACATGTGACATACATTCTTGTAAATCGAAGCTCACTTGCCATCCCATATTTTATGATGAATGTGATCACAATCTTTTTTATTCTTTTTTCACTACAACAGCTATAAAATTTATCAGGAATCTATTCTTTCGCCAGAATTATATATCTTGTGGGCACAACGTATGGTTTGATTTGTTCAATATCTTTATTCTTCTATGTTTGGCAGACTTTGATCTTTCTTGACATCGTGTTCCAGCTGATGCGCACTATTTGCTATCAAAAGTACATAGTGCAAGACAAAAGGTAACATGAATATATTTCGGTTACATCACACCATGACAGTTTATGCTAAAAGTGTGGCATAGTAAGCTGTAATGTAAAATTATTTTCTTTTTACAATTCATTCTATCTAAGATAGGCCATATATCACCTTGACTGATAAATTGTGATATTTAAGGACGAGTCGAGCACTGTGTAATCTGCACTTGGGAGAAAGCGTTTATCTTAGTGATGTGTTAATGGGTATAGGATGAAAGGATTTACTTTACTTACATCCGTGGTACGCTGGGAGTGTGAGAACACCAGTTTTGGTGTGAAAATCTGATCCCAGGTCCTTGGTGTGTGAGATTCTTTTTCTCACATGACCACAAAATGCATTAAATTCACACTGGAAACATTGAACGTTTATCTGTATCAGCGACTGTCCCACTTTGTGGCCATCCAGTATTCCATGTCACTAACGCGAACTCCGTTGCAAAGTTCCACTGCCGATACTTCAGTTTCTGCAATGGAGGAGATGTCCAACAGAAAAAGAATGAATATATGTACCAAGTGGCCTATGTTCATCTGTTATTTAGAAAATTCTGCTGTCTTTTGTAAGTCTGTCACCAACGACATATAACATTATCCAAAGTCGTGACAGCGCTGTCGTCTGTAACCGTACTCTCATCTGCTTACTTTTTAGTTTCGGTCCGTGTGTTACTCATCGTACCATTGAATAATATTTTGCGCGTGGAGCGAAAGGCTGTTTATCATCCAATCAGAGCTCGTGTAATATATACTGCAGAGTGTGGGACGGTTCTGAGAGTGTTGGATCGACTTTTCCCACACCGGCGATCCCACACTCCCAGTGCCAGGAATGTTAGAAGTATACTTCAGTATGACGAATTCTCAGTGCTTCCCGCAGGCACTCCCCGTTGGTGACAAGTATGCATGAAGATTGATCAAAGCATGATGCCATGTGGTTAATTTGATAATTGCGTCACTACACTAAATGCTGGTGAAGCACTGAGAGGAAAACTTTGCTCAGTATAAAAACAATTCGCATAGCATTGTATGTGAGCGGATGTGGACTGTGTTTTTCAAAGCGGAATGACATATATCGAAGAAAATTATTAATGACAATTGCGTTTTTATAACAAATGACGACTGCAATTTTGTCAAGTAATGAAGGAACGTGGGGAAAAACGGAAATTCTCAAATTCGTGCGAGACATCCCGTGCATCTCAGTCCGTAAGGTGTGGTAATTCCATTACAGTCTTTGTAAGTCTTAAACGAGTAGAAATGGCATGATTCACCAATTATTCACCGTGTTTCAGACATTGGTGATCTTCAATTTCCTGGGTAAATGGGCAAAAAAAAATTGGTTAGCTATTTGTACGAAACACATTTTTACGGTCAGTATGATTAGAATACGAATGGTAACAATACCTAGGGAACTTGGATGGGTTTAAAAAATATCCAAGTTGATCCGGAGGCGTAACAATTGTGTGCAACAGCACTTCAAGTTTGGCCATGATTAATATGAGATGATCTGAATTATTGCGTCAGAATCCAACAAAGGTGAAAATACAATATTCTTTAACAGGAACTATCCCAAACATCTTGGCAAGTAAAGGGTTTTTCTTTGGATAGAGACCTTCAAATAACAGCAACAGAACGTATGACGTGTATGTCGGAATTATATGACGGCATTATAAGGCGTTGCTGTTCAGTGACGCATTGCATCTGCTATTATAAACAAAAGACAACGTCGAGTGGGAATTTGAAGCAAGGAGAGCCAAATGTCAGTCGGTTATTAACTTGAAGGTAAAAAATGTGAGAAGAAGGCCATTAATAATTTATTGGAAGAATTATTTCGAGCAAAACTATGGTGGCTACAACCATAATCGAAGCCGCGAGTAAATGACGCGCCATGTAATGTTCAAAAACATGTCGATGACACCCCCCTCAACGTACTTTGATCATAAACTGCCATCTGTGTAATTCTCAAAGTCCACTTTGTACAGTCATTTGTCATGATTTGTTTACCTTATCGAGCATTTCTTTGTCTCCCAGTCGCACACTAAATACATTTAAATGTCTAAAGGGTCAAAATTTTACAAAGGGTATATAGGGCATTGCGAAAGAAAATCAGAAAAAGACGAAAAGCCGAGACGAAGGTCAACTCCGGACTGTTGTAAAGAATATGGCAAAACATATTTGCTACAACTAACCCCAACATGGTGTTACTAATCAAGGTCCCTTCCATACATTGACCGCCATTAATGTCAATCTCAACTATTTGCTTTTGCAATGACGTTCATGCGATGAAATTCTCTAATTACATGACTATTGATAGTTGTAACCTTATAGCTTGACAAATGTTGTATATGGTTTTCTGATAGGACTGAGTCATTTTCTAAGTTGACGGTCATAGCGTCGCAAAAATTTTATTTTCTCATAACCAGTATCTTAATAGTAGCCGGTAAGCGAGAAGTTGTCTGCAACACAGCTTGATAATCACTATAGTGAAAATTAAGTATCAGTAAATACTCAAGATCTGTTTTGTCAGATTTTAACAAACATGCCTAATTCTTACGAAACTCTAACGTCAGGCATTAATTTCAATCGTGGGCGAAAAACTGACCTCCATGTTGTGCTTTTATGTTGACGAGCACATGACGCAAAAAATGATCCGGTGTAACACAGTTGATGACACAGACACGGGTTGTCGCGACTTAGAACGAGGAGGGGATAAATCTCGTATTTACAGCGGAGGAGGGCAAACTTTAGAATGCGATAAGGATTTTAAAGAAATGCCCACCTGCTCTGGAACACGTACACCTTCAGTGTCACTGTAGATTTCAGGTAATGTGTACTTTTACAACAGAGCAACCGATTTGATGTTTCCAAAAACTGAAAATCGCCGATAGCTAACGCAGTTTGCAAATCAACATCACGTCTACAACGTCTGGTTGCAGCGAGAGATTTTATGTGAGCGCTGGTATAAACATTCTGTCTCCGAAAAATCACAACCAAATATTAGTATATGTCGAGAACTGCCTGACGGCAAACGTTAAATGAATGAAGGAGTCTGATAGTTCAATCAAATTCTAGGCGAAGTCTCAAAAGCGAAGCCGATTATCATTATTACTCATCAGAATACACGCTCTAGCCGACAGGAGCAACACCATGTGAATGGATAAACGGGAATAATGTTTATCGCATGATACACTAAGTGTACCTGCCGCTGCCGGCAAGTTAAGATACTACCTGTGATGCAAATCGCTTGTTTTAATCGATCATCGTTTCAAAGAACCGCAAAACCAAAGTACACTTGACGTGACTTCAACATATTAAATGGAAGTTTTTGGGTCGCTTTTCGTTTTGATAGCACCTAGCTTGTTAATATTATTCTGGCCTTATTAAAACTGAATGGATAGCAAATCGATATTGGATGTAATCTCATTATGTCCCTAAGGACTACAATACAAAAGTTTAGAAATTACCCCGAAGCAACATGAAATAATGGCTCTTTACTACTTCATGAGGACTTATTATGTCTCTGTGAGTGATTTTCGCCACAAGTTGACCTGTTCAGCACACAAAACTGTCGATTGAAGCGATTCCAATAAAATCGATAAGCAAAAATAAATATGTTATTGTAAACATTCTCAGATATTTTGAAACTAAGCTTGCAAGGGCGTCTTATATTATCCTCTGGTACTTTCAAAGGCGTTTTTATTACAAAGGCTATAATAGTTTTATTATGCAAGTGTTAAATTATCGGCTTGTTGCAGAGAATTTAGAGGGAAGGTACAAAGTCTGACGAAGACGATGATATTTTTCCTTAATGTAGAACGCGCCTCGGGGACAGATATTCGGACTCTCAAACTTTCAATTCTTTCTGATCTACCACTTATATTTTAAAACTCTTGGCATTAGAAAACTTTTAATTGTCTTAGTTTTTCGAAAAACAAAAATATTATATTTCTCCATAGAGTTATCAGAGGGGTGGCGGCCATTTTGAATTTTTAATATCGGTAAATATTATTTAATTTGTTTCTCTGGTACCAAAATTTGCACGTTGACCTCCGACTTTTATTCTTGATTTTGAAAGAGATTTGTTGAAAGATTCCTAGAGGAATGTTTCGGCAAAAGTTTAAGTCTTTGACTTTCGCCTATACTACCTTAAGCAGAACACTTTCTCAGAGAGATCGAGTTCAGTATTGAGTTTAGTGGTGATATTAGGGTTTTTCCTAAACATCTGGAGGTATTTTTCTTGGAAAAATGGAGGTGATTCCAGGAGTACTGATCTCTCAAGATTTACCTCTTGAGTGTTCTGGAAAAGCCGTGTCAGTGAATCAGGAGTGTTGGCATACTAGGAGGGCATTTGTACGGATAATTACAAGCGTTTGGAGAGGTGTGACTTTGCGATCGTGATTGGCAGAATAGGAGATACAATAACGATAGACTATTTTTAACAATATGGCATTTCACACAAAGAGAGTAGTTTCTGCCCATCTGGTGATATCCGACCACACGCTATGATCTTACGATCACGTCATTGGTCTCTTCAG
The DNA here is from genome assembly GCA_001465055.1 of Ptychodera flava. Classification (NCBI taxonomy): domain Eukaryota; kingdom Metazoa; phylum Hemichordata; class Enteropneusta; family Ptychoderidae; genus Ptychodera; species Ptychodera flava. Next base: position 24,655 of record LD347253.1, on the reverse strand, counting down.
TAATCCAATCAACCGGCAACTCCTTCGGGTACGGTGAAAACTTTCAGAAGGTAAAGTAAAACGTAAGGCAATTTCTAATGACAATTTTATCCAACGTTTTATAAAGTTGGCAATAACACAGAACATACCATGCCACTGCGTTATCTCTACATTGTACAACAGATTTTGAAGCTTATACCTCATGTCAATACGTCACCGACGAATATTCTACACTGGTGTACATAATTTTCTAAAAACATGAGTTACTATCCCATCATGTTGCTACATTAAGCTTAAGTTGCCCTTAAATTGATGCGGAATTTTTGTATGAATTTTCATAATTTGGGAATGAAAACTTTGACTAAAGAAGTTGAAACTGGTACATAAAGAGAGCATACAATAATATGACATAGTTAAAACATATAGTTTTTCCACGTAAGTGGCAATAATTAATTAACTTTTCAATAAGTGATATTCAATTTGAAGAACTTAAAACTGTTTATGAAAGTGCTATGTACATTGATGATAAAATGATATAAAATTAGTGATACATTCTTTGCACTTTGAAGTCAGCGAATTGTGAATTGCCGCTTAATTAACTTTCACAGTCAAGGATATAAAACTTTGAGTAGACTAAAGACAATTACACTTACTATAAAAAGTGAAGATAACAATGATATGATTTCAGGGAAAGAAATTTAGCGGTATCATTTCGGATTTCTACTTTGCATATCTTAAGATTATTTTCAATTTAAGCAATACCTCATATATGATTGCATAACAGCTGATCAAATAGTACAAATATTGCTCACAATAACATATATGTGAACTGCAAACATACGACAGTTTCATATTAAACGGTTCATACATTTTGTTTTTAATATGTGAAATGAATTTTGATAAATTTCACTATTATCATGCATCTATCTATTTTAATGAAAATGCCAGCTTGTGGCAATGATATCAAAGAAAAGTGTCATTTTTAGATACAGCGACATATACTAAAACAAGGGTCTCGAAACATTCTCGGTTGACTCAATTAATGTGTCGATATCTTTTGGGTTAACTCGCGTTATAGGAAAATCACGGGCCAAAGTTGACATAAGAAATCATTAGTTTATTGTTTTTGCCACCAGCAGAATCTATCAAAATGGAACATTGGAACCGTTTCAATGATCAAAATTTTTCGTCGAAAGAAGTCCAGCAATTCCAGGTAACAATTTTGATTTTAATATTTTCTGTGGCAGCTATTTGACATATTGTTGACAATTGAATTCAAGTCGTCAATATTAAAATCACTAAATGAACAAGGGATGTTAACAACCTGAATACCTGTTATTTCCTTCCCTTTCGAACTCAACAATTAAAAATATTTAGTTGGATATAAGCCATGGTGGTGCTGAGGTTAAGGCGTAGACCATGACATCAGATATATAACTATTGCACAGTAAATCAATGACAGTGTGTATATTGAAAGTGCATACATGTATTATGTTTGCCTGTTTTATGTCAGGAACGGATTAGTCATGGCGAGACGTAGTCGTAACCTATATATCTTCGCACAGTCCCCGTACTGGAGTTAAGATGCTGTAAGACACTGCGATCCTCTGACGCTACGTTTCGAAAACAGAGTGTCCTTCGAATTCACTAGTCATAAATGCAATAAGTGCAATAAAGGGAATGCAACTCCACATATTCGTTCATATCTTGGTTGTTTGTCTTTTGTGTATAATAGTTCATCAGTTCTTTAAATAAAACAACCAAACATGATATACACTTGCAATATACACAATATTACTCTAAACTCGAACAACCAAGATAAGATCGATGTCTGGTGTTGCTTTCCCTTTATTACATTGCCAAAGGTCGATAAGTGACTCAAAGGCGAGAGATTCAGGTACAATGTGAACGCGGACCAAATATTTTCTGATCATAATATCACAATCTTGCGCCTGGCAAGGAGATAGCTCAGGGCCTCAGTTTTATCATGCTTTGACTGTTATAGAAAGCCAAGACTGACTAAAAAGATCTAACACCATGTTGACATGAGTATTATCATGTTGTCATACGCATTTAACATATCACTTAAAACATTTAGAATATTGTCCTAGGAATATGCAGCATGTTGCTCTAGGCATTTTAAATGTTATCCTTTGTGCTAAACTTGTTGTCCCGGGCATTTATAATGTTGTCCTAGACATTCAAGATGTTTCGCATTCAGCATATTGTCATGGAAATTCAGCATGTTGTCCTGGAAATTCAGCATATTGTACAAGGCATTCAGCATGCTGTCCTAGACATTCAAGATGTTGTCCTGGCTATTTACCATTGTGTCGTGAGCGTTCGCAAAGTTTTCCTAGTCAATGACGTTTAAAATGTTGTGTCAGGCATTTAAAATAGTGTCTTGGGCATCTTAAATGTTTAGGACAACATGTCAACTGCCCGGGACAATATGTTGAATGCCTAGGATAACACTGTAAATACCAAGAACAACTTAGTTAAAGCCTACGATAGTGTAAATGCCAAGTACCAAATTGTTAATGTCCGGACAACATACGGAATGCCTAGCACAACATTGTTAATGCCCAGAACAACATGCTGAATGCCCTGCACAACATTGTAAATTCCTACGACAATATTGTAAATATAGTTTTAAATGACGTGTTAAATGCTGTTCACACCATGATAATACTTGAGACAAAATGATGTGAGATTACCCAAATCAGTCATGGATTTCTGTGGTCTATGGTTTGAACCTGGTAAAGAATGTAATATTTTTTACTCCTAAAGATTTCGCAAAGTATGATCACAGGCAGCGTGTATTTCCTCACAGACGTTACGGCGGACCGAACATGTCACGCGGCAGTAAGACATTGTCTGTAACTCGCATAAATGACATGGAAAACACATGGAGAATGGTCGAGCTGCCTTTGCGAAATCAAACAATAGCTGATACGCTTTAACAAGCGTGAGAACACAACACGTTAGAGTAGGCAAATTAATCACATGGGACAACAATATTTTCCTTCGATAATAATTCATTTAGCTTCCAATTATCTAGCATTCATAAAATGAAATATTAAAATTTTTATATTCATTTAGGGTCATAGATACGTAAAGCATCACCAGAACAGAGCTAGAAAAAGTAAAGGGGAACAGTCATCATTTACGCCCTGAATAGGTAAAATCCTTAGCTGACATTTACACCAACAATATTATAAAATGTACGTAGTATCACGTCTCTAAGCTACACTATGTCAGTTAATTGTTAAGTGTTGGCAATTTTATTACTTTTTTATCTTTGCCAGGGTGTTATCACTTCAAGCACAACATTATTCAATCTTGCATTGATTTGATGATGTGATTTTGAGAATATTAATCCTCTCATCATCATTGTTTAGCCAAAACCCATTTTCTCGACGAGAAATGTCAGACTGCTATAAAAGATAACTAAAAGTCCAAATGGAATCATTATGGTAATTTTTATCCTCATAAGGCACGACAAATAGCCCTCCCTGGCGACGAGTGAAATACCTTTTTCTTGGAATACAATAAATGAAGATGAGGAAACTGACGCTAGAAGAGTAATCACGCAATTTAAAAAATAAATAGGTTTTCTACGAGTCTTCGCGGGCCATTTTGCATGATAATTGCCTGGATGTACTTTTTTCTCTGAAAAACATGCTAAAAACAACACTCCGACCCTCAGCTTATAGCTTGTTGTAAATGACAACAAATATAGGAAGTAGACGATGAAAGATAATAGAAACGTCTGTTTAATTCGTTTTCTTCTTGGTTTGTAATCAAACTCGAATGGTCTCAGTTAAAACACAAAGACATACATTCTGTCCCAGTTAAACAAGCTTTTCGACCGGACCACTTAAGAGCACTGGGATTCCACTTAACTGTTAGTTAAGAATATACATAAGAGAAGTGTTTCTGTCACCTCATTCGTCTATCGCGATATGTTGATCCACTGATTTAATGCCCTTATAATGTCAACCATAAACAGTATAGCAGAAAACAACACGGTAACTGATTGAGCATTGTTTATCGACTAACAGCGGTGCGTGTGTTCGTGTGATTAGAGGTTGCAATAAAAGAAAGAGAAGACCCTTTATTATAATGCAGTTCTTTAGTGGAAATATCATAAATATCACTGAAGGAATGTGTGAATTTTGTGTTTATCCCTGTGATCACGCCAGCGTTACCATTATGGGCATTGCCCAAAAGAACAGAGCAAAGTGGTAAGCAAGGTGACATATATCTTAAGAAACATCCAAATAATTCGACTCCTCTTTTATTAGATTTGACTGCTTTTATTTCTATCCGATTCGACATATATATGATAAGACCATGCAGATCATATGTGCGATCCATCCAACGAATTAAACGCGTCAGTAACTTTCTACCAATCACTATGAGCTAGAATCTCCGGCCAAAATGCTATGGTTCCCCTTTGGCCAAATTGCATTCGTTCCATGCCCTTTAGTGTCCATATGTCATTGCCACTGTAATTGTTTTTCGGTTAGGCATATTTTTCTCGCGGTTCGTTCAGCAATAAAACTTCCTGAGATCAATGCATGAACTCGTTTTCATACTATTTACATATTAATCAACAGGAATACAGATTGGCGCTCTAATATGCACAGTCGATTGATAGATGGTGATTTTCAAATCACCCATGGTTATCATTCTCCTCGCTGGACCATCGAAAATGCTTGAAAACAAATTGCCACTCTTTCATGACTACATTGGAAATAATGTTTTGGTTAAATACTCAACATGTTCAGGGCAACATTTAGGATCCTCAAATTCATCTTGGCGACCGAAAAAGTAGGCGTAATCTTCATTAGCGGAGCGTTCCTACGCGTGATATCCATTCAAATTGCTTTTACACTGTCCCTTTAACAACTATATGTAGTTGAAGGCACGGTTCAGGCGTCAGATTCTCTTGCCAGGAAATTTACTTACAAGATTACAATTTCCATGGAAAGCAAAATGCTATGACACCTTCATAATGCTCTTACAGACTAGAACAAACTCGATCCCCGGGATCGAGTCTCCTACCTTTTAAGAATGTTGTCCATCTTCTCTGTTCGATGTAAAGGTAGAATGACAGATTTATCGACTCTCAAGCTTCTGCCTTACCTACCTGATCTACCACTTGTGTGGACTCTTTTTGAAGCTCTCTGATGAAATAAAATTTATTTTGGTAACATCGAATATTTATTTTTCCTCGATGCGTTTGGACTAAATTACGGCCGTTTTTAGTTTCAAGTAGATTATAAATTAATTTGTTCCTCTGGTTCTAAGATCTGCATGATCTTCCAAGCTTTCAAGCGGAAACATTAGTTTTTTAACACAATGTAAATTGTGTGATATATGCAAAATAATAGATATGACTATTTTCATCATAGGTGTAACTGGTTCAATATAGTCAAGGTGTAAGTAATAAAGAAAATATATTTTCTAAAGCTGAATATTGTTCTTACCATAGAAATACTGTTCATATATGAATTTGATCCCTTGACATGGTCAACATATTAGGCCATTGCTGTACAATTTTGTGATTGTGCAGATTACAGCGATCTATGGCAGTGTGACGTATAGTTTCACTTGGTGTTTATATTAATAAGGAGACCATAGGTAGCAAATGCATCTTATATTCGAAAAATCAGACAAAAAACGAAGAACAAAGCACATATACTATCCAGCTGTCATTTAGACTGACTTACAGTGGTAAGTGCGTTGAAAACAAAGTGTTTTACCAGACAGACAAACAGATGACACGCCACATATGCAGTATTTGTAGGGGTATTTTATTTAATATGTACATGCCATGTGACAGTTGAAGAACATACTGAAGAACCTCAGTTATTTGACAGGAGCTCGATTATAGTAGCCGACACCGAAAGACACCTGTACGCAGTACAACTTGTTACCCTTGCCACCGAGAGTAGTAGGTTGAGAACACTCAAGGTATTGGTTTGATTCGTTGCATTTTTTGTTTCTGTGTTTTGCTTAAGTTGACCTCAAGATGACCTCAAGCTTTTTGTTGTTTTGTTGTTTGTAGTTTGTGTATTAAAAAACTTCTGCTTCAAAAGAGTGATCGTACCCTGCTCAACAAATGGCACTCGACGAATGAATCTGTCCACCTGATATTTCGTCAGCTAGTGAGGATCGTGAATATAATAACAATGTATTGCCATTGATTACACATCAACGTGTGCATTTCTATACACATTGATAACTGAAATGTGTCACACGTGATCGACATACAACGTTTTGTTGACAAGTGAATCAATACTGGCCTTCGGACTGTTGCTTAAAACAGACCGCAGTGCCCTTTAAAAGTACATCAACTAAAAAAAGACGTTAGTGAGAGTATGTCGTTAAACATTAAGCAAATCATTTTTCTTACGAAACGTCTATGCAAACAGTTTGTCCATGTGCGATCATGAATCCTCTTTAACTACTACGACTCAATCCGCCAGGAATTGGCCAGTAGGTGTAAGGAGATCTGGTAAAAATCAGGGGAATATCGAAAGAGCAAATATTCTAAACGAAATGTACCCTCGCTGCTTTTGTACAAGATATATACATATTATCTGTAGCTAAAGGTGTAGACTGTTTATAGGAGAATATTAATACTCTCCGACGTTTGAAGCAATATCCTGTCATATCATGAAGCTTGTTTACAAAAATAATCATTTGAAATATATCTCAATTTTCTTTGCAGGTGTGATTGAGTGGATCTCCTGTTCTGTATAGATTTCTCGCACAAAAATGTAAGAAGTGGAATCGTCTGTTTTTGTGAGAATATTAAAGGGATGTTTTTTAATGTTCAGATATGTTTATTTTTATTATTTTACTTTTAATGCCAAGTTTCTTCAATAAACCAATTCATTCTTGATCACGTTTTAGCATTTAATGTGATGGCTCAGTTTAGGTCGAAATATATGTGCAAAATCAGTACATGGTCTTATTCATCGGTCATTACAGACTGCTTATTGCTCATGCTGTTGTATTGGTCTGACTTCCTGACATCGGCACGTGGGCGATGGAATCGTGGAAAGGTTTTGAATGCAGGGTGTTTCTGGTACATTGTTTAATAGAATTTTGAGTGTTATTTTATCAGTATGGCCTTGCCTTAACTTATGTGTTAGTGATCGGAAGATTGTCAAAACTAATAATGAGATGGTAATGATTAAGGAATTGCTCCTTCTCCTTTCACAGTGTAAATAATACCTATAAAGTGATGTATTTTATAGAATCCGCGGATTTTTTTCAACACATATACTACATTGTACACTTTGTTTCTATATTTGCCGAATAAAGATGTTGGAGATAAAATCCTTGACAGCCTAAGCCAGGATATTTTTGGACCAGTTATTATTCTAATGATCAACATTTATTCATTAGGGCTGCACCAGACATGGCACCGTTTTTGACACCGCACGAATGAGCTCAGTACAAAACACCTGTCAAAAAAATTACAAGTGAATCAACTTTCTGTGCGTAACGGCCATTTATGAAGCCTGTCACTTTAAAACAATTTGTAATCTAGGCTTATAATAGGTAATGGATTAAACAAGAAACATTTTTGTCGGCAAATGCAAAAACAGTTTGGTACAATATCTTTCTTAATTGTCATCCACTTCTGTGTTTTTCCACTATGATTTCAATAAAACGCAGACTTTAAGTAACCCTCTTTTGAGAACTTCATGATATGACAAACTACCAAATAACAGTGCATGCTGATATGTTGACAGTACATGTGACATGTTGATATGTGGCTTTATTTCAAAATTGAATGTACAAATTAACAAATAATCTTTGTGCCAAGCCCATTCAACTTCAACCATAAAAATGACCAATACTCTCATTACAGAGTCTAGGTCGCCTCTGCGTCGGCCCTTGTTCTAAAATGCAAATTCAAACGAGTCATGTCGACCCTTCGTCGGATCATGGGCCGGCCTATATTATGTCGGATTTTAGGAAGGAGATTTAGAGTCAGATAACGCGATTTGAACTAATTTTGGAGAATTTGATATATATTTTTTTCAAAATTTCTCAAAAGTGTTGGGTTCTTTACAGCTGAACGTTGGAATATAACAAATTACTCATAAAAAGTACATAGCTTAAACCGACATTCGTTCACTATCCAATTATCCCAAATTAGTTCCAATCGTTTGAGTCCACACAAATTTGCGACCTGGTCCAATTGTATTGGGTGTTCACGGTTTATGTTGGCCAAGAGCCCAGTTGACGCCCCAATAGTTAGTCTTGAGCTTGAGTTAATTTGTTTCTCTGTCATCAAAATTTGCATGGTGACCCCGATTTTTATTCTTGATTTTGAGAAATGTTGAAACATTTCTTAAGGAAAGTTTCAGCAAAAGTTTGTCTTTGACTTTCGAGGCGCATACTACCCTAAGAAGAACACTTTCTCAGAGAAATCGAGTTCAGTATTGAGTTTAGTGATGATATAGGGTTTTTTCCTAAACAGCTGGAGGTATTTTTCCTTGAAGAACGGAGGTGTTTCCAGAAGTATTGGTCTCTCGAGAATTACCCCCTGAGTGTTCTGGTAAAGCCATGTCAGTGAATCAGGCGTATTGGCATATTAGGAGGGCATTCGTACGGATAATTACAAACTTTTGAGAGGTAAGACTTTGCGATTGTGATTGGCAGAATAAAAGATACAGTAGCAATAGACGATTAACAATATGACATTGCAAACTAGGGAAATAGTTTCTGATGATCTGTGCTATAACTTGCGACCTCACGTAATGAGTTTACGATCACGCTATCTTCAGTAATGCGATCAATACTTAGTGGACGGCAACTCCTTCGGGTACGGTGAGAACTTTCAAGCCTCAAAGAAGGTAAGGTAAATTTAAAGACAATTTCTAAAGACAATTTCTTCTAATGTTTCATGACAATAAAACAGAACATATCATGCCACTGCGTTATCTCTACATTATACAACAAATTTTGAAAATTATAAATCACGTAAATAAGTCACCGACGAATATTCTTCACCGATGTACATAATTTTCTAAAAACATGAGTTACGATCCCATCATGTTGCTACATTAAGCTTAAGTTGACCTTAAATTCATGCGGAATTTTATTTAATCAATTTTCATAATTTGGGAATGAAAACTTTGACTAAAGAGGTTAAAACTGGTACATAAAGAGATCATAAATAATATGAAAGTAGTTGAAACATATAGCACGTTCACGTAAGTGCCCATAATTAATTAACTTTTTCATAACTGATATTTAATTTGAAGAACCCAACAACGTAAATGAAAGTTCTATGTCGCCGACTTCAAAGTGCAAAATATGTCACAAATTTTATATCATTGTATCATAAATGTAAAACTTTTACAGTCCAGGATATATAACTTTGAGTAGATTAAAGACAATTAAACTTACTATAAAAAGTGACTGATGGTAACAGTGATATGATTGCAGTGCAAAAAATTTAGCGGTATCATTTCCGATTTCTAATTTGCATATCTTAAAATTATTTTCAATTGAAGCAAAACCTCATATATGATCGCATTACAGCTGATCAAATAGTACAGATATTGCTCACAATAACATGTATGTGAACTGCAAAGCTATGACAATCTCATATTAACAGTTCGTAGCTTGCCTATTTAATGAATACATTGTATATTGTTTATATGTAAATAATTTTTGATTAATTTCACTGGTGTTATGCATTAATCAATTAATGTTTCTCTGGTACTAAACGTTGCACGGTGACCCCGATTTTGATTTTGTAAAGAATCGTTGAAAGATTTCTTGAGGAAGGTTTCGGAAAAAGTCTAAGTCTTTAACTTTCGAGGCGCATACTACCATAAGAAGAACACTGTCCAAGAGAGATCGAGTTTAGTATTGAGTTTAGTAATGATATAGTTTTTTCCTGAACACCTGGACGTATTTTTCCTGGAAAAACGGAGGCATTTCCAGAAGTACTGCTGTCTCGAGAATTACCCCCTGAGTGTTCTGGAAAAACTGCGTCAGTGAATCGGGCGTGTTGGCATATTAGGAGGGCATTCGTACGGATAATTACCAGCGTTTTGAGAGGTGAGACTTTGCGATCGTGATTGGAAGAATAAGTGATACAATAACAATAGACTATTAACAACATGACATTGCATACCATTGGCGAGATTTGCGCCCAGACAGACAGACATCGTTACGACATTATTGCACGTGTATGAACATGTAAGCTAAAAATGTTATTGAAAAATTTGCAGGGAAAAAAATTGAAATATCACCATCAAATATTATTTTACAGAGTGCAATGTTTGTAAGTACAAATTCTGACATACACAGACCAGATGTGAAGGTGGTAAAGGGAAAGCAACTTCACACATCGTTCATATTTGAGTTGTTTGCGTTTTGTGTGTGATATTGTGTATATTGTAAGTGTATATCATGTTTGGCTGTTGTATATGTTGATTAGAAATAGCGAAAATATGTACAGTATTAAGCTCACGTGTTCAAACATGTGAGTTAATGTCGTAACGATGTCTGTCTGCCTGTCTTTGTGCGTGTGTGTATGTCAGTGTGTGTGTGTCTGTTTGCTGTCTGTTTAGAGGATAACTTAAAACGGCAGAACATATTCAAGTCAGATAAGGTAGACAGGTACTGTATGCTAATTAAAAGAACTGATAAGATTTAGTTTAGTGTGGCTTCAATATAAATGAACTTATAAATTCTCAATTCAAGCTAACGTGTTCACACATGGGCCAATGTCATAGCGATGTCTGTCTGTCTGTCCGTGTTTGTGTGTATTTTAGTGTGTGTGTGTGTGTGTGTGTGTGTGTGTGTCTGTCTGTCTGTCTGTCTATCTGTCTGTCTGTCTGTTTGTTTACAGGATAACTCAAAAAGCCTGAACAGATTCAAGTCAGATTTGGTACACAGGTTCCATATGCTACTTGCAAGAACTGATTAGATTTCGGTTAGTGTGGCTTGTATATTAATGAAGTTATGCAATATCATTTTTTTCCGTACAATGGTTTCCCTATCGAGACGGTAATAACAGTGTAGACAAAAATCAAGAAATGCTGCACAAAATTTCATG
>LD347253.1:0-10930 GCA_001465055.1 Ptychodera flava | reverse complement strand
AATTGTGATTTGCCGCTTAATTAACTTTCACGGTCCAGGATATATAACTTTGAGTAGATTAAAGACAATTAAACTTACTATAAAAAGTGACTGATGGTAACAATGATATGATTGCAGTGCAAGAAATTTAGCGGTATTATTTCCAATTTCTAATTTGCATATCTTAAGATTATTTTCAATTGAAGCAAAACCTCATATATGATCGCATTACAGCTGATCAAATTGTACAGATATTGCTCACAATAAACTGCAAAGCTATGACATTCTCATATTGAACAGTTCGTAGTTTGCCTATTTAATGAATACATTGTATATTGTTTATATGTAAATAATTTTTCATTAATTTCACTGGTGTTATGCATTAATGAATTAATGTTTCTCTGGTACCAAACTTTGCACGGTGACCTCGATTTTGATTTGAAGAGAATTGTTGAAAGATTTCTTGAGGAAGCTTTCGGCAAAAGTCTAAGTCTTTAACTTTCGAGGCGCATACTACCTTAAGAAGAACACTGTCCAAGAGAGATCGAGTTTAGTATTGAGTTTAGTAATGATATAGTTTTTTCCTGAACACCTGGAGGTATTTTTCCTGGAAAAACGGAAGCATTTCCAGAAGTACTGCTGTCTCGAGAATTACCCCCTGAGTGTTCTGGAAAAACTGCGTCAGTGAATCGGGCGTGTTGGCATATTAGGAGGGCATTCGTACGGATAATTACCAGCGTTTTGAGAGGTGAGACTTTGCGATCGTGATTGGAAGAATAAGTGATACATTAACAATAGACCATTAACAGTATGACATTGCATACCATTGGCGAGATTTGCGCCCAGACAGACAGACATCGTTACGACATTAGTTCATGTGTATGAACATGTGAGCTAAAAATGTTATTGAAAAATTTGCAGGGAAAAAAATTGAAATATCACCATCAAATATTATTTTACAGAGTGCAATGTTTGTAAGTACAAATTCTGACATACACAGACCAGATGTGAAGGTGGTAAAGGGAAAGCAACTTCACACATCGTTTATATTTGAGTTGTTTGCGTTTTGTGTGTGATATTGTGTATATTGTAAGTGTATATCATGTTTTGCTGTTGTATATGTTGGTTAGAAATAGCGAAAATCTGTACAGTATTAAGCTCACGTGTTCACACACGTGAGTTAATGTCGTAACGATGTCTGTCTGTCTGTCTTCGTGCATGTGTGTATGTCAGTGTGTGTGTGTGTGTGTGTGTGTGTGTGTGTGTGTGTGTGTGTGTCTGTTTGCTGTCTGTTTACACGATAACTTAAAACGGTTGAACATATTCAAGTCAGATTTGGTAGACAGGTACTGTATGCTAATTAAAAGAGCTGATAAGATTATGTGTAGTATGGCTTGCATATAAATGAACTTATAAACTCTCAATTTAAGCTACATGTTCACACGTGGGCTAATGTCATAGCGATGTCTGTCTGTCTGTCCGTGTGTGTGTGTATTTTAGTGTGTCTGTCTGTCTGTCTGTCTGTCTGTCTGTCTGTCTGTCTGTCTGTTTACAGGATAACTCAAAAAGCCTGAACAGATTCAAGTCAGATTTTGTACACAGGTACCATATGCTACTTGCAAGAACTGATTAGATTTTGGTTAATGTGGCTTGCATATTAATGAAGTTATGCAATATCATTTTTCCGTACAATGGTTTCCCTATGCAGACGGCAATAACAGTGTAGACAAAAATCAAGAAATGCTGCACAAAATTTCATGAAACTTTTTACAGATGACAATCTCAGAACATTATGATGATACTGTGAATGTCATGTCAATTATCTGCATATTTGCATCTTTAATGAACTTTTTTTATTAATGACATAACTCTGAAATTCCTGCACCAAACTTGATAATATGTGCAACAAATATTGATATGATACATATCTTATTATACTTAGAAGCATTGGGCGGTGGAAAGTTACTAAATAGCTCATTTGTTTATTTTATGAAGTTTTGTAAGTAGTCATATAACTCCAATATAACTGCACCCAATGTGATGAAATCTGCTGAATATACTGATCCGACTAATATCTCACTGTGGTGTAAAGAATTTAGTAGTGTGAAGTTAATTAAGGGTTCATTTGCATATTTAATGAACTTTGTACTTAGGTATATATTACGGCACCTAAGTCAATGAAATCTGGTACAGATATTGATCAGATAAATATCTAACAGTAATGAGAAGCATTGAACAGTGTCAAGTTAACAAATTGCTCATTTGCATATTTTATGAAGTTTTGTAATTAGTCATATAACTCCAAAATGACTGCACCAAATGAGATGAAATCTGCTGCAGATACTGACCCGACAGTTATGGAATCGTGGTGCAAAGCATTTAGTTGTGTGGAGTTAATTAAGGGTACATTTGCATACTTAATGAACTTTGCCATTAGTGATATTACTCCGAAATTACCACTGCATCAAAACGCAATGTTACAGATAAATTCACACTAATGACTTGACTGTTTTATAGAATAATACACGTGAATTCACATGAATCAACATGAATACAGGCTTGCTGAATACAAGCAATTGATTATTAACTGTATTCATATGTATACGGATAGTTTTCAATCGGATTCGAACCCACAACATACGGCATCAGTCGCCTAGCTGAGAGGCCAGAGACAGAACCAGTCGGCTAAATCTCCACTCCCAAAAAAGAGTGGTTCAATAGCCGGCTAAGTTGTTACATTTTTCTGACTGAGACCGCTCAACACGTTGTAGAGTTCGTGAAGCACTCACGCACGCATGCTCACTATCATACATCGCACATTCACACTACATCGAAGCGAAGAAACGAATTTCATCGCTTTAACTGGGCGAACGATATGCACTCTTCAGCTAAAATACAGGCTATAATCCATGCAAATACAGTAAGTATTATAGGGTTTTCATGCAGTGTACAGCATTACATTTGATGAAACTTGCTACAGATGTTGATCTGATAAATATCTAATTGTACTGAGAAGAATTGAGCAGTGTCAAATTAATAAATAAATAGCTCATTTGCATATTTTATGAATTGTTATAATTAGTCATATAACTTCGAAATAACTGCATCAAATGTGGTGAAAACTGCTGCATATACTGATCCGACAGATATCTGACTGTGTTGTAAAGAATTAAGTGGTGTGAAGTTAAATAAGAGTTCATTTGCATATTCAATGAACTTTGTAATTATGTATATAACTCTAAAATTAAGACACCCATACCAGTGACATCTGGTAAAGATATTGATGTTATAGATATCCAATTGTATTGACAAGCATTTGACAGTGTCAAGTTAACAAGTAGCTCTTTGCATATTTTATGAATTTTTGTAAAACGTAACTGCACCAAATGTGGTGAAATCTGCTGCAGATCCTGATCTGACAGATATCTAATTGTGGTGTAAAGCATTTACTTATGTGGAGTTAATTAATACGATAGTTTCAATCGGGTTCGAACTCACAACATACGGTACCCAATCACCTAGCGGAGAAAGCTACAGACAAAACCGCTCGGCTAAATTCCCAATCTCTCTCTACTCGCTGTAGAGTTCGTGAAGCATTCACGTTCACACACACACTATCATACATCGCACACAAACTTTATCGAAGCGAAGCAATGAATACATCGCTTTGCTGGGCGGAAGACAGCCTCGGGGACAATTCTGTCCACCAGCAGAACTATCAACCCATGTTAGAGAATACGATGGTTTCAATCGGGTTCGCACTCACAACATACGGTACCTAATCACCTAGCGGAGAAAGCTACTGACAAAACCGCTCGGCCAAATCCCCATTCTCACAAAGATTGGTTCAATAACCGAGCTAAAGTTGTTACAATTCTGACTGCGTTCATTTGCATATTTAATGAACTTTGTAATTAGTGATATTACTCCAAAATTACAGCATAACATTTGATGAAACTTGATACAGATATTGATCTAATAAATATTTAATTGTACCGAGAAGCATATGGTGTGTCAAGTTAATAATTAGCTCATTTACATATTAAATATAATTTTGTAATCAATGATTTAACTCTAAGAATACTGTGCGAAAGTTGATGAAACCTGCTACATATAATGTTATAACAGATATCTGATTGTTCTTATTACACGCCTCACACGGATGTCGATTATATTGGTATGAATTGCGTTTATTGACAGGAATATTGAATAACATTATACAATAAATCTTCGTCAGAGATAGTTACTCTGGCAGTAGACCGTATACACGGCTAGTCTTAACTATCAGTAGTCTGTCTGCCACTCCTCGTCAGTGCTCAATTGAACTGATGTCAGAATATAAAATGTCTGTCTTTGTTGTCGTGTTTTGGTTAGTGATTATCCAGAGGTCTGCAACTGTTGCGTAACATCTCCTTGCTCGTTGTTTTATCGCTTTAAAATGAGACAGGTCAAAGGAACAATTGTTTTACACAACTTCATAACAGTCAAAAGTATGCAGTAATTCATAGCATACTGTATTATTTCATGCGTCCAGTAGTGTATGATAAATGTCAAAACATGTCGAGTCATCAGCAGTCAAGTTCAATGCTTGATAACTAAGTTTGTAATTTTGTCAAACTCAAAATCTGTACAAGTCGTTCCTTCCATTCAAAGGTCACATTAGCAGGTCAAGTTGTTGCATTGGGTAAACGCTACAATTTTCTAGTCTGTTTACTAGATATCCAACATTCTGTGAAGCGTACTACTATTAATAAATCTGTTGTGAAACACGTGAGCATATCCAGCTCATATCTCGTTTGTCATATAATGGTTACCTATAGAGACATGTATGGCAGTGTCGACATGTATCAAGAAATACTGTACAAAATTTCATGAAACTTTTCACAGGTGACATCCTCAGAACATTTTGATTATACTATGGGTTTTATGTCAATTAGCTGCTCATTTGCATATTTAATAAACTTTGTAATTAGTGATGTAACTCCAAATTCCCACACGAAATTTGATGATACCTGCTCCAGATATTGATCTGATTAATATCTAATTGAACTGAGAAGCATAAGGCATTGTCACGTTAATATAAATAGCCTGTTTGCATTTCTAATCTTGTATTTAGTCATTGAAATCCGAAAAAAACTGCATCAAATTTGATGAAATCTGCTGCAGATATTGATCAGAGAGATATCTGACTGTGTTTTGAAGTACTTAGAAGTGTGACGTTAATTAGGGTCCATTTGCATATTTAATGAACTTTGTAATTAATCAATCTTTAATCTTTATTTCTTATACAGTGCATTACAGTAAGAATAATCTCAATGCGCTTTACTCTTAAAATCAACAAAAAGAAATGTGATGAAATCTACTGCAGATAGTGATCTAACAGACATCTGACCGTGTTGAAAAGCAATTAGTAGTGTGAAGTTAATCGAGGTTTCATTTGCACATTTAATGAACTTTGTAATTAGTGACATACCTCTACCAGATGTGAACTGAATGTTCTCACGTAGTTTAGAACAGGTTCATTACATAGCAGTATGCTTCACAGAACAATAAGATATCTGTCAGATCATTGTATGTAGCAGGTTTCATGAACTTTAGCACAGTACTTTCGGAGTTATATCACTAATTACACAACTTCATTAAATATGCAAATGAGCTGTTTAATAACTTGACACTGCTCAATCCTTCATTGGACAATTATATATCTATCAGATCAACATATATACAACGTTTCATCAAAGAAATTTAGTGGTATCATTTCCGATTTCCAATTAGCATATCTCAAGATTATTTTCAATGCAGCAATACCTCATATATGATCACATTACAGCTGATCAAATTGTACAAATATTGCTCACAATAACATTTATGTTAACTGCAGACATACGACAGTTTCATATTAAACTGTTCGTGGTTTGCCTATATAGTGAACATATTACAGTTTGTTTTTTATATGTAAAATGAATTTTGATAAATTTCACTGAAGTCATGCATCATATCTAGTTTAATGAAAATGCAAACTTGTGGCAATGATGTCAGAGAAAAGTGTCACTTTTTTAGACAACAGCGACATATACCAAAACAAGAGTCCCGAAATATTCTCGGTTGACTTCATTAATGTGTCGATGTCTTTTGGGTTTTTTGAGCGTTTCAGTCACTACTTTTCTAGGAAGTTAACAGGAAGGAACTTAGGCAATCGTGCCAGTCCGTACAGTTACTGGGTTGGACCCGCGTTATAGCAAATCAAGGGCCAAATTTGATATATGGAATCAGTAAGTTTATTACTTTTTGCCACCAGCAGAATATATCAAAATGAAACATTGAAACCGTTTCAATGATCAAAATTTCTCCGTCGAAAATAAGTCCAGCTTATGGTAACACTTTTGATTTTAATATTTTCAGTGACAGTTATTTGACATACTGTTGACAATTGAGTTCAAGTCGTCAATATTAATGTCACCAAATGAACAAGGGATGTTAACAACCTGAATACCTATTATTTCCAAATTGTTCAAACTTTCATTCTTTCGAACTCCTCCATGTAGGTCCAACTTGACAATAAAAACGGTTTCGTTGGATATAAGCCATGGTGGTGCTGAGGTTAAGGCGTAGACCATGACATTAGATATATAACTAGAACACGGCAAATACATGATAGTGTGTATATTGTAAGTGCATACATGTATCATGTTTGCCTGTTTTATGTCAGGAACGGATAAGTCATGGCGAGACGTAGTCGTAACCTATATATCTTCGCACAGTCCCCGTACTGGAGTTAAGATGCTGTAAGACACTGCGATCCTCCGACGCTACGTTTCGAAAACAGAGTGTTCTTCGAATTCACTAGTCATAAATACAATAAGTGCAATAAAGGGAATGCAACTCCACATATTCGTTCATATCTTGGTTGTTTGTCTTTTGTGTATAATAGTTAATCAGTTCTTTCAATAAAACAACCCAATATGATATACACTTACAATCAGTGTGCGAAATTAACGTCGGTCCGACGGTCCTAGACTGACAGATTTCTCGTCGGGCTGAAAGTTTTTAGCAACATGTCGGTCCGTATGACCGACTGAAATTTGGCAAACATGATGAAAATTTCTCCGTCAAGACCTGTAACAGATGCAGATGATGACTGACTCTTAATCATGCAATGCAGACTTGAATGTCATGCACCTATCAATGTTTTCCACTGTGGGAGTGCGGGGCAACAGGGGATATTGATCGCACTTCGTGTCCTGGTAGTGGAGAATTTGATCTCTATGGTACACCAGACCGGGGGTGGTGGAAGTTGACAATGTTGCAACATAGAAATTTTTTGTCTTGCGACTTTTTACATTTACGAAAAGTCTAACCCCTCCGATCGACGCGTACATACAACTGATTACATTCAGATCAGTATGAATTACGTCCATGCATGCAGATTCTAGCAATGATGGATAGATTGATGTTGGTGCAACAATGTGACACAATATTATAATAATACTCGTTTAGAGAGTGTAACCCTGGTAATGTTAGCATATCTGTGTCATATGATAACAACACCCAGTATTACTTCGCTAGTTCCACACTTTAAGTGTTCGGAATTTACATGTACACAAATGTACATAATACAGAGGATGCCCTTAATTTTATCAAACTGACTCCGTTTTCTTCGCTTTGATTTTCCATTGAAGCGTTCAAAACATAAACTGTTCACAGAAGACTTTAAGACATAAACCTACTACGAGAACAGTGCTGTTGACTAAACATATTTAGTTTTGAACATGGAGGTATTTTTTACCTCAAGTTTTGAACAAGGACTAGATGTTACACGACAGCCCAATTGCACTACCTGCAGTCGACAGTCAAGTTCAAGTTTTGCTACGTTTGTTTGCACAGCTAGAATTTCTTGCTTGCTAGTTGGTCTTTAACCAAAGTTCACAAGTTTTACAATTAAAATCACAAACCTCCGAAAAATCTAAAAGACACACTAGTCAAAACAAAATTTACAGAAGTAAAGAAACATAGAACAAACAAACCGAACCACCAAACGGATTCACAACGAGACCCAAAAATTAATATACTTGCCTCGCTACTCGAAGAGCAAGACCACTAAAATACATTAAAATACATTTTCACAAACACAAACTAAGGAAAGAATCTACACTGCGACTGATGAGAAACCACACTCGGGTTTCGAAACGCAAGCGTCAAAGGGCCACTCTATCAACATTGTAACACCATAGGTCCGGCTGCGTCTCGCCATAAGCTTTCCCCACACAAAACAAAACATTACCGTACACACTAATCCAAACTTCCCTACAAATATCCGGAGCGAAACAAACATTTCATTAACACAAACAATCGGATAAGAATGTAGGAACACATTTTTGGAACGAATCAAACACAAACTCGACACAAAAACATTTTGGATAGTTTAGGTGGGGAGCCTCTTTCACATTTTTTACATTAGATCAGAAAATATCCATTCATTTCCGCGAGTGGCGACGTGTGCCATTCATGTTGTCTGCAATGTCTATAATCGAGAAAACGTTACGATACTTATCCTTTGAATTAAAAGTATAACTTCATCTTTTCTTCATGAATGCAACAGAGGCCACATTTAAGCATATTTATTTTTTGAAAAATTTTGAAAGTAATCCATACGTCATATCAAACTACACACCAAGTATTTTTTTTTCCTTCCTGTTTTACATTACAATAAAAAAGTCGTAGTGATCAATGTTTGCATAAAAAAATTATTCATACACTACCCTTACTCATGACTGTTTTCAGGGTACTAAATTGTTCACTCACTCTTCTATTACTTGCGTTGGCTTATTTCAGAAGTGCTTTTTAGCTCGCCAACCATTTTCAAATCACAATATCACATGCCCTGGTGTAGTGTACAATAAGACTGTTCACAGTTAACGTCACTGTTCTCATTAATATGCAAAAATAAATATTTGTCCGCATTTTTAGATTACGCTTTTGAAATTGCGCATGCAAAATCGACGAAAACAAATCTTAGTAGGCGACTGCTAGTATAACAATAAATACTAAAAGGCATATTGACGACTCAAGCTGCAAAAACGGCCATGTATGCAACATTGATAAAATATGTCCGCATTTCAAGCTGCGTGTCTGATGTCGTGCGCGTACAGCTATATTTAGTAACAAACGTGTAACCGTGAACAGCGCTATTGTACACAGCAATGTAGAGAACACCATTCCCCATAGAAAGTTACAATAGACAAAATTTCTCGCTTTCATCATCCACATGTAGCCAGTGCATGAGCCTGTATTCCCCGGCCCCTGGGTGTTTGACATCATTTTATAGTCCGACAGTGGGGGAAGTGACATTGCTAGAAAAAATGTCCAATTCTCCTGTTAGTCCCGTATTTCCCGACCCCCTCCCCGTGGTGGAAAACATTGATAAATGTGCGCATGACAGTGAAGAAGATGAGGGCTTTGATCTTTTTCAGATTCCAGATCATGTAGATGAATATTTCATGATCATTCACTTACACTATTCTGCAATCTATGTGAACAAGTCCTTTGGAGTGAATACAGTGATACTTACTGACTCTATTGATAAAAGGACATGAAAAGTTAAATATTACAACATTCAAAAGCATAGTATTAGTCGAGAGAGTGTTTAGTTTAATGGTCGTTAACAACTGCCATTATTGAGGACCGGCAGTTTTCTGTAAGGACCTGAAGCTCTGGCTTGGTGCAGGTCCTTGTGACCTGAAGCTATTTTCTCTTAATTTCGCACACTGCTTACAATATACACAATATTACTCTAAACTCAAACAACCAAGATAACATCGGTGTCTGATGTTGCTTTCTCTTTATTACATTGGCAAAGGTCGATAAGTGACTCAAAGGCGAGAGATTCAAGTACAATGTGAACGCGGACCAAATATTTTCTGATCTTATCACAATCTTGCGCCTGGCGAGGAGGAAGCTCTTGGCCTCAGTTTTATCATGCTTTGACTGTCTATTATGGAAAGCCAAGACTGACTTAAACTATCTAACACCATATTGTCATGAGTATTATCATGTTGTCATATGCATTTAACATATCACTTAAAACATTTAGAATATTGTCCTAAGAATATGTAATGTTTTCCTAGGCACTCAGCATGTTGTTCTACGCATTTTAATACTTTTCCGATTTTTGAAGCAAATATCTTGTCATATCATGAAGCTTGTTTACAAAACTAATCATTTGAAATATATCTCAATTTTCTTTGCGTGTGTGATTGAGTGGATCTCCTGTTCTGTATAGATTTCTTGCACAAAAATGTAAGATGTGGACTGTTGAGAATTATTTAAGGATTGTTTTTCAATGTTCAGATATGTTTATTTTTATCAGTTTACTTTTAATGCCAAGTTCCATCAATAAACCATTTCATTCTTGACCACATTTTAGCAATTCATGTGATGGATCAATTTAGGTCGAAATAAATGTGCAAAACTCATTACATGGTTTATTCATCGGTCATTGCAGAGTGCTTATTGCTCATGCTGTTGTATTCGGTCTGACTTCCAGACATTGGCACGTGGGCGATGGAATCGTGGGAAGGTTTTGACTGCTGGCTGTTTCTGGTACGTTATTTAATAGAATTTTGAGTGTATTTTATTAGACTAAGTGTGGCCTTGCCTTAACTTATGTGTTTGTGATCGGAAGATTGTCAAAACTAATAATGAGATGGTAATGATTAAGGAATTGCTCATTCTCCTTTCACAGTGTAAATAATACCAATAAAGTGCTGTGTTTTATAGAATCAGCGAATTTATTCAACACATATACTACATTGTGCGCATTGTTTCTATATTTGCCGAATCAAGATGTTGGAGATAAAATCCTTGACAGCCTAAGCCAGGATATTTTTGTACCAGTTATTTTTTCTGATGATCAACATTTATTCATTAGGGCTGCACCAGACATGGCACCGTT
>LD347250.1:31756-42568 GCA_001465055.1 Ptychodera flava | reverse complement strand
TTTATCTGCTTGAAACAAAACGATGGGTTGATGCTCAGAATCGTGGTGGCCTGATCCAGCCAACTGACCAAGCATTTCTACTTGTCCGCAGTATGGATCGGCTAATCAAAAAATGCTATGTACACAGTGCTATGGGTCATGTGACTAAAATAGATGTTGTTAAATTCGAGGAGCTATTGTGTAGTGATGCTATCATTTTAGAATACTGGGTGAAAATGGCCAGGCCGCTATCTGATGAACTTAAGCTCCAGCTTCTGTCAGTGCTAGGTAGATTGTTCAGTAATGTTCATGGTAAAGCAATCCATATGTCCTTGACAGAGAAACACCAAAAAAATGCTAGAATGAATATAAAAGGACAAAAAGGGATTAGAAAACAATTGAAGCGAATGTAGATCAGTGGTTCCATTCACACTGACAGCCAGTGCTTAATTTAGTGTATGTTGCCAGTATCATGATATACGTGGACGTTTCTCGAGAGGAGTGTCATTTGCAAACTGCATGGCCTCTCTGTGCATATTGGTGTTTCCAGTAACAGGCGCTGTCAAACTTGAACCTTGAACTCTTAGATTCACTGTATTGTAATCAAACTCTTGGACTGTGGGGTTTTCATTCCATCCACCTGCTTGGCGTTGCTTACCAAACCACTGTTCTAGTGGGTCTTGACTGAAATGTTCACTAAGAACAAACTGGGCACCTTGTTGCAGTAGGAACTTACATGCCTCAACAAATGAACGAACTGAAAAAAAAAAGCAATAACTGACTGTGCACAATTTGTATTTACATGTTGACAGAGTGATGTAAAGTACTACTATGTAAATTATGGACAGTGCATTTGAAATAATAAATTGTCTTTCCTCTTGTTTAATTTTGTAATGTGTTTCAAAAATGACTTTAAAATAAAAATTCCTTTGTCTGCTAATTTCCTTGGGGATTCCTTGCTATTAAACTTGGAACTTAGTGTGATTTTAAAAGGGAAACCATCCTGTTGAATGAGATACAATGAAAGACATAATAACCTGTGATTTCAATTCCTTGTAGTGTCTGATAGCTGAGCATCATCTGGCCCTTTTCCTTCCTGGTAAACACCCCTTGCCTGTTGTCTACTTGCTCCTTCCACTCCGCAAAGTATTGAAGAAAGTCATTCTGTAGCCACTATTAAGAGGTACAAAAAACATGGGAAACTTTTGTAGTGTAGGCAATGACACAAGCAGCCATGCAATAAATTTTCTTACTGGATCAAAAATCAGGCAATAAAATTCAAACCCTTAGTAATTGAATGTCACATGAAAAATGCATCTGTTGACCAATAATAAATTTTGATGTGCTCACCCCTGAAAAAAATGTAAATTGAAGTGGAAACTTGGAAAGATCTTGTAATTTGAAGCATGATAAAAGTCTCTGAACAGATTTTAAAGTGAGTACAGAATTGGAATGATGAAGTTTCATCATGTAAGAAGAAAATAGTGACTTGTAACAATTTGCTGATATCAACTTTAACATTTGTCATTCTCGGCCTGGCAGTGAATGTAAAGTATTTGTCAATTTCATGACCATTTTCTGACACTATAAAGTTTGTGAAACTGTAAAAATAGATAAAAGTCAATCTTTCTGCTACAGACTGAAATGGTAACACCACTATCATAAGTTCAGAGCCTCACCTCGAACCGAGGGTCATTAACGTCTGTGTATGGACGAACATCTGGATTGCCAGTCCGTGTACATTCATTGATTGACCTTACATTCAGACAGTCAAAGAATTTATTGAACATTCTAATAAACTTCACAGTCTCGGTGACTTGCTGACATCCACTGGCTTCAATAGCATTTGCTACTGACCGACTTAAGACCTGTTAGCATAATAATACAAAATACACAAACAAATTACTTTGAATCTTTACAAATGAATCATGTCCAATGTGGAAACATGTTAATGTTGAAGAAATTTTTCCATTTTCTTTCTAATGATTATGACGTAAAAATTTCTTGGTACTTATCAAATCAGCAATATCCAGGGACACATAGGAGCTGTCAGGCACAAAAACTGATGCATGACAAATTTAATTTATCACTTTTGCTGCTGACACCCGCAATAAAAATTTTCTATTTCAAATGTTCTGAGCTATTACTTTTCAGCCCACCTGTTAATTCAGCCTCTATCTTAAGTACGTACTTTATTTTTTCTAATTGACACATGAAGTTTCAGGTGTTCACACATGTATTGTCGAAGACATGGATGTCACACTTCATCTGGTCACAAATATTTGCGTAATTTTACCTGTGCAGCCAAGTTAACTCTCATCACTGAGAATGAGGTAAGGTGGACATGAGATCGTGTCAGCTTCATAACAGTTCTATATAGTCCTGCACTCTGTTGCTCATATAGATTTACAATATGTAGCCATGATATGTCTTTGTGATTTCTCTGGAAGACAAAACCAAATCAGATGTATGAAAATAAAAATTATGAGTAAGGCCAAAAAAAAAGATTGTTTCTGGTCATTGAAATGTGGCAAAAATGATGCGTCGACGCGATTTTAAAAAATTTTTTGGTGGAATTTGATACATTTCCCCTTTTTTTCCATAGGGACAAATGAAAAACAGGACAAAAAAGAGTCAGTGCGCACACTTTGAAACGGTGCGCGCCATGACCAGTAACTGAAATCCAGGAAATTAATATTATTTTATTCCCCTTCTCATGTGGTAAAACACTTGCGAAAATCTGCAAACATGGTTATGCAAAGTGAGATTGATGGTTTATAAGCTAAAATTATACCCATTTGGGGCCAAATTGCCATTTCTAAAGTATTTTCACCAAGTGACAAAAGCAATATGACTTCCTACTGCCTTTAACAGTCCCATGACAATATTTCACTATCAGCAATGTAAAACTGTCCCTATCCAGTGTACTCTTGAAGCTATGTCTCACGTTTTTACTATATATAAAATTACTGTACTGTGCGCAGTTGATGTTTAGCGCTGAATTACACATCACTGAAAAAAGTTAAAGTAATAAATTTTAAGAAATTACTCACCCACATTCTCCTACTCCTTTTATGGGAATAAGAATTAGCAAAGCAGTTCCTTGCTGTTTTTATGAGATGAGGAGGGTCTGATATGAAGAAAAGCTTCCTAGGTTCACTGGCAAATGGATTTACTGTACTGTATACCAAAGTGTCTCTCGGTGCATTATGCTGTCTGTGGAGCTTGAAGAATTTCCTATTAGGGCTTGCCCCATCACATGTTGTTGCCAACACCATCACTCCTGCCTGCTCAAGATACTCCACTCCTCTCCACATTATGCTGAAAAGTTCATCAGCTGTTATACCATAAGTGGGAAAATGTGCAAATGCAAACTTAAAGTTTGTGGCTATGCCTCGCACCATCAGGCATAGCATATATCTTGCAAGGCGCAGGTTGCTGTCAGCAGTACTGCTATCAAAACTTGCTTGGATTCGCTCTTGGTAATTAAGCAAATCATTTCCCACCGAATCCAAATTCACAAAGCCAATCAGTTCACCACTGTGCTTGTCATATACTAGATCTTCCTTAATTCTAATTTCATCTTGTAGCAAGACAACATACCTCTGCCACTCTTCTAACATAGTTAATTTCATCTCTCTTAACAGCTGTCTAGTCACTTCTGGACTGAAATCACTTATGCCTTTTACACAGTGTGAGTAGTCATACAGGGTCCTCTTACAAGGTAGTTTAATGAATCCACTTTCTCTCATGGTCTTGTATGCTGACGGGCTTTTGAGGTGCAGTGACAAGCACAATCTTATTATCATTGGGTGCCATCTCATCCGTTTAGGGGACTTGCAAGCATTTGCCTTTAACTGTTCTTCCCAAAAAAGCCTTTCAAATGTATCTGGTTTGTAATTAGAAATGACATATGATGTGTTCTCAGTCATCATGGAAGCTATGTCACTGCTGGTGTCACTGTTAAGTTCAATGCCACAGTCCTTAATTGTCTCTTGCAAATAGCCTTTGATGCGCTTGTCTCTAGCTTGCAACAGTTTAAGCTGTGCTTTAGTATGACGAAGTCTGCCGCAGAGTTCATCTTTATTGAGGTTTGTATAAGCAACTCTGGACTGAGTACTGATTCTGTCTTTGAGGTGTGATCTTGTATTTCTACTTCGCATACTTCGTAAAGTCCCCCTGTACTTACTGCAAGAATGACACCTTGTTCCATTGGTAAGCAAACTGCATTCAACAGAACGAATTGTGGTCTCATACCTGACACCATCAGTAGAAATGGCACAGAAATTTCCCTCCCGGAATGCTGAAATTGCTTTTTGGCCAGCATGAGACAGGACGGTTACGCTGGGTACAAGTTCCAGGAAATCCTCATCAAAGTTGCCACAGCAAATGTTAAACTTGTCCAACTCAGACAGAAATCTCAGAATGTGTTGTTTTGACTTTATGAAGCATTTGTTGAATATTGGATGATCTGGATGTAACTGCTGGCCGTGTACAGTGATGGCAATAGAAAGATCTGAATTGATTTTGACTGACTTGCTAATGACTGGGAACTTGTCACTGAATGACAAATGTACAATGTAGATTTTGTCTGCACAAATGGCAGTGTTCCAGCCTTGTGGGAGTGTTCCAGGAGCTGCCAATTCATCTGAGAGTGTTCTGAAGCACCTTTCATTCTCTTGTGCAGCAAGAAGATTCCTGAAGTCATCATCATTGATGATATTTGGATCATACTGATACATCTTGCCACTATACTCAACATAGAACTCATCTGCTCCAAATCCTTCATCATCAAATTTGATAGCAGTTTCTTGGCTGAAAGAAAGAGATGCAAATTAAAATAATGTAAATGTGTGCAAAATAAAAATGGACAAATTCACAAGTTAGTACATGTGAAGATAATATTTTGAAATTTTGAGATGGGACATTGTCATCACATGAATTTCTCATTCAGTTTTTACAAATTTACATCATGATAACTGAATTGTTTTCTTCTAAATTTAAAAAGAGTAGTGCCCAATACCCTGACTGTTCTTTACAGAACACTTAATAAAACATACATGGATTACTTGTTTGCTATAACATATTATTATCAGAGAAAGCCATTTATTTAATTCCATCTCAGCACTGATGATATGTGAGAGTGTGACTCATGCATTATCAAATACAGTATAGACTTCATATGGCATTTACTTCTCTTTTGTGTCATTTAATTACAAAAAACTCACAAACAAAACTCACCATCCCAAATTGTGATCATCCAATACAGGTATGGGAGTAACTTCTGATGGCAAATCTCTCATAAAAGATTGTTGTGCCTATTTGGGTAAGGAAACAAACAAACAGTCAATAATACAGTTTATCACATATGCCCGATGTTAGTGCAAGGTCAGTGCATTGATTTGAATAGGATCATGTAGAAAATTAGTTACATACATTGAGATTGTTGGACAAAACGGAAGATTTCCATATTTTAGGCCGCCTTGGTGCTCTCTTAATGCTACTTTGGCAAACACGACAGTTTTCATCCTGTGAACAGTGTGTGAACACTAAAGTTGGTCTTGCTGCTTTATATCTTGTCTTCTTATTCGCCCGACGACTCTTTCTCAAGATGGTTTCATCAGTCCCACATATATACGGTGGATGGATTTGTGGGTCATCATCTTTCACATTAATGTTAAACAATTCCAAAATTTCTTCGCTGAAATCACAGACTTTGGCATAACCGCCTCTCCTCTTTAATTTTTTCAGTCGGTAGCCACACACTCTACAAAGAGTTTTCAGCTTCTTATGGTGACTTACTGCCATGGTAATTCTGTATCAGATAAACTAAGATACACATTATTAACCCTTTGAGCGCCAAAGTCAATTTTGATAACTTTGAAAAAATATGCGCCTGCCAATTTTTTTCAGATTTTTGCCAAAATTGTGATAAAAATCTGTAGCAAATGTAATGTCATTTGCATTTGGTTCAAAATTGTCAGAAGAATTACAGAAAATTCATAAAAATTGGTTACATGTTGCACTAAATTTTTTGTGGAAAAAATTACAGCACTCAAAAGGTTAAAGAGAAAATATAAGGCTATTAATGAAGTCATTTCCATGCAATTTGCCATCATAGTAGTGGACACGGTTGTACATCATCCCTCCCATGTTAGATTTGTCACACGCCATCGGTTTTTATATGTCGATTGTGATTTTACTTTCCAGACAATGCGGCACGCGTCGATTTGTAAAGTGCCTGACGCGCAAACAAAAAAGATGAAAGTTGACAATGGCTGGCTGTTTCACAGTTGTATACAACACACGTACGTACGTACAGCGTACTGTACGTACGGTATATGATGATAGATGTAGATTTGGAAAACAAAATTGCATGTTGTTTTGGTGGGATAGCCGCCAGAATAGTACGTTCACTTTCAATTTCAGACGTGTATAAAACAGTTTTGACTCGAAAGCAAACACACGATGTGCCCCGGGAACAACCGATTCGTACGTACGCAACACAATGGGCCAATCCTTGAGATTTTTACCACATTTTTTCTCCTGATCTTCTGTTTGGACAAGACGACGAGTCGATGGCGTCGTGCTGCCTGTCGCGTAGCAACAATGTTTCAGATATTTACTTTGTGTGCTCTCAGGGCAGAAACACTGCCTCACGCCAATCAAAACATAACACGCCAGCAGTTTCATAAACACGTCGTTTTCGGACAGACGTGTAGTAGACGGTATGACAGACCGTAAACCATTGAGTAAAATCTGACAGGATCGATAAAAGACTTTCAAATTTGGTTCAAACACACTCATTATATATTCATAAAAATGTGAGAGGAATTTTTAAAACTGTAAAACTCACCTCTCCAAGGCTCAAAACTTTCCAGCTTTCGTCAGCGCGCCAATTCCGCTCAGCACCAAAAGACAACAACAACACGAACTTTGCCGAACATACTTTCGCTTAAAAATTAGCGAAAATCCGGAAACTACCGAAGGTTTCATGGTCGGCACTCTTCGGAAAAGAGAGCCGAGAGCTTCATGAGGCGAGGCAAACATGGATTGCTTACGTAACCGCTTCACGCCTTAAACAATAGGTGTTGCCACTCTGTGTATCTTACTCTGTGGTTCTGTGTATCATCTGCAGTTTCCGGTTTGAATCCCTGGACCATGGAGAAATTTCTAATATTTAGCTCATAAATATACCCTATATGAGTATAATCTGCATTGTTATTGTTCAAATTTTGTATTCAGGTCCGGACTAGAATAATACATTTATCAACAATAGCAGTGGTCATTTCACGGATACAGGCTGCATTGGCAAGCAGGACACCGGGCATTGGTCATTATGATCGGATTATGGTAAAAATCTGTAGTTGATACATTGAAACAGAGTAGTGAAAAATTAGTCAAGTGAAAATGTATGTCGTTCTCAAAAAGTTCCTCTTTTATAAGACATTCGTCATGATCATCGATCGATAGAATAGCTAGCACGGCGCATAATTTTTGGAACAACAACAACAACAACAACAACAACAATCAAGGTACAGCACAAATATTTTCACCTAAGGCCACCGTTTGAATGTTTGAAAGACGAGTTATAATGTTAACAAACATATTTCAAATATTAAACACATTTTCGGTATATTATGTAAAAAAGGAATGCACACCGTATTACAGATACCCATTTCACCCATTTATTTTGTATGCCTTACCAGCACATGTAATGCTATTGTGATCCCACTGTCCATTTGCTTGACAGGTTGCTGTCACTGATGTATCACCATCATCCATTGCATACACATCATTACAGGTGTATTGACATGAAGACCCATATGTCATTCCCGATGTACACGAACTCAAGGTAGCGTTGTTTGCAGGGGGGAGCGAGCCACACGAAACAGCTGCACAGATCAAGAATGCTGCGATTATTACAACACGTTTAGGAAATTGAATTATGTCACTTTATGATTGTATGAGTAGACTTTCGAATTCTGTATTGAAGAATAAAGATAACTCAATTAATTTGGTATCTGCAACTCTTGTTGCAATAAACTCTGATCAGAATTACATAGACGTAACACCAACCATGACGAAGTACTATGCCTGTTTTCCACTGTCCATTTAAATGACACGTTGTCACCGAAATGTCACCATTGCTTGTTTCAT
This sequence comes from Ptychodera flava, assembly GCA_001465055.1. Taxonomy (NCBI): domain Eukaryota; kingdom Metazoa; phylum Hemichordata; class Enteropneusta; family Ptychoderidae; genus Ptychodera; species Ptychodera flava. Next base: position 34,429 of record LD347250.1, on the reverse strand, counting down.
ATCCATCATTGCAGACGTGATTGATCAATTGCTGTTGGAACTGTACAGTTAGTAGGTGTAGTATTGAAAAAAGAGGGAGGGGTGTCACATGCCAAATGTACAGCAAGGATAATACTAAGCTATATACAGAATATTCAACTGTTTGAAAAGAATGACAAAAGTACTCATATCAACAAATAGGCGTCATTCGTTAGAGTCTATTCAACTGCTCTTCCCATAACCTACCATGACAATTTATGCTGCTGCTGTATCACCCCAATATGTAATAATTAACCCAATATGTAATAGCACTTAACCCAAATATGTAATACTAACCCAATATGTAATAACACCATGACTAATCAAAATTTTAAATAAAACAGCCAAACTTGATATACACTTATCATATACACAATATCATACACAAAACGCAAACAACCAAGATATGAACGATGTGTGGAGTTACAAAATGTAAACATACATGGCAACTGTTTAACACCGATCCTGCAAAAATCACCACTGTTGCTTTCGCAAAAGAAACCCTAGTCACGATTGGCTGAGTAAATAACTACATAATAAAAAGTCACACCCAGCAAAAAAACACAGGTAAAATTTATGACTCTTTTTTGCAACAAACATTGTTCCATCGACCAAAGAATGCTGCATGTAATTGTTTACTAAAATATATATCTCACTAAAATAAACAAACAAATTTAGCCTGCAATCATAATTTATTCGTTTAAAATTTCCATCATGAAATTATGACTAAATGGTTAAAAGATATGTGTATGTATTGGGTACTTTTCGCTGTATGAAAACTAAGGCACAATTAAAATTGAAATTTGCTTGCTTACTGAAGACTTGCTTATGGTTCCTGGGCATACTTCGCTTTTTTGCAAGTAAACTGTACTCAATAATTATCGCCTTCAGTTTCAGCCGAAATTTTGAATGTTTTTTTTTGGGTAAAGAGGGACTTGCTCATGGTTGTTAGGCGTTTTTGTCTTATTTGGTTAATATTATATTCCAAGTTTAGTGTTATTACATATTTGGTTAAATGTTATTACATATTGGTTCAGTTTTACATATTCGCTTAAGTGTTATTACATATTGGGTTAGTATTACGTATTGGGTTAGTATTACATATTTGGTTAAATGTTAACGTTATTACATATTTGGTTAGTATTACATATTGGGTTAATTATTACATATTGGGGTAATACAGCTGCGACTCCACCATCAATGTAAATGACATGTCATAACTGAAGTTTCACCACTGCTTGTTTCCTATCCATCATTGCAGGTATATTGACGTGATTGATCAATTGCTTCTGGAACTGGACAGTTAGTTGATGAAGATGTAGAGGGACGGATGTCACATGTAACTGCCACTGCAAGGATTATAATAAGTAATGTACAGAATATTCCGCTGTGAGAAAATGGAAAAGAGTGCTCATATCAACAAATAAGATATCATTCGTTAGAATCTTTCGAACTGCTTTTGCCATAACCTACCATTGCAATTTATGATGCCAGTACTCCACTGTCCAGTTGATTGACATGTTGTTGTTACTAAAGTGTCACCACTGCTTGTTTCAAATCCAGCATTGCAGGTGTATTGACATGATTGATCAAATGCTGCTGGAACTGGACAGTTAGTTGATGCAGCTTTGGATGTAGAGGGAAGGGTGTCACATGTCACTGGCACTGCGAGGATAAGGATGAGCTGTTAGAGAATATCCACATAGTACTGAACTGAATATTTCCATTAATGAACAAGTGACCAAAATGTTGTCTAGTAACTGGCAATAAATTGACTTGCCGTTATGAAGCCAAAGCTGTAAGAGAAAAAGGAAACTTCAGTGGAACAATTTTTGCTGCGCGGAAAACATGCACACTGCACGCTAAAAATTGGGTTATATCACCACAGTAATATAAACATCTGCATTATGCTAAGTGGTTGTTCAAAATGACCAGATAACACATTAGTATTAATACCTATTATCCTGCCCCCCTCATTGAGCACAACATACCGTTACAAATTATGCTTGTACTCCACTGTCCAGTTGGTTGACATGTAGTCATTACTGAAGTGTCACCACTGCTTGTTTCAAATCCAGCATTGCAGGTATACTGACATGAATCACCAACTGACGCTGGAAGTGTACAGGTAGTAGGTACAGTATCGGATGTAGAGGGAAGGGTGTCACATGTCACAGGTAATGCAAGGATAAGGATGAGCTGTCAGAGAATATTCACATACTGAACTGAATATTTTCATCTGTATAAACAAGTTATATTAATGAAATTATACCAAAATGTTGTCTAGTAACTGGCAATAAGTTGACTTGCATTTATGAAGCCAAAGCTGTAAGACAAAAAGGAGACTATTGCGCGACTATTTTGCTGCACGGAAAACATGCACACTACACTCAAATAATCAGGTTATATCACCGAAGTTGTATAAAGCTTTGCACCATGCAAAAAGTGGTTGTGCGTAAGTCTCAGCAAATCAAAATGACCTGATAACACATTAAAGTTCATACCTTATTATCCTGCTCCCCTCTTTGAGCATGTTTGTTTTCGCTTTCGTGCACAATTACGACTATCTCTTTACAGCTTCATGCCAGTAATGGCTGTTTGTGAATTATGGGTATCTTAAGCAATACATGCAATACGATGGTATTGAAATAACTT
>LD347250.1:9323-27781 GCA_001465055.1 Ptychodera flava | reverse complement strand
TTTGAATGGCATGATATTTAAAGGTGATGTTTCAAGTTTGATATAGACGGTAGGGATGCAGTTACTTTTCATTTCCTTCGAAAATACATCGTTTTTCAATTCAAAACGAACCGTGAAAGTGCTGGTCATTTTTTGTGCTGAACGTGCGTGTTCAGTGCAGTGAACTGTGCAGTGTGGATTCAGGGCCGATCATGCTGGACGACGCTCACTGGCTTCAAACTCAGTTTAAATTTCCTTTTTTATTCGTTTTCTACAAATACAAATTCACTGGCATTGCCAAAACTATAAAATAATAGCAATAATGCACCCCCTCCCGGCCCATAATGGACTCAAGCAAACTTTGCACTTCATAATGTACTCGGCTTCGCCTCGTACATTATGTCGTACAAAGTTTGCTTTCGTCCATTATGGGCCGGGAGGGGGTGCATTATTGCTTAAATATCTGTATTACAAGGTATAGTCACGAAATGCCTATATTTATCGGGTATATAAGGGCGATTTCGCAGATACGGGCTGTCGAGATGAGAGACGCTTTGTGTAGTTTCGTCTTCGGATTTTAGAGTCCCGAAATCGCCAATATTAACATTTATCTGGTTAAAACCGGCGATAGTAGGCTGACTCAGCATGTCAAGCTACGAACCACATTGAGTAGTATCGTCTTGTATCGGTACCAGAGTCCCGAAATCCCTTATGAAACAATCATCCTGAAAGAAGTAGAACATAACTTTGTATCTTTTGAGATTTTAAAACTCGCCCGACTTTCTTTAGCCACTGTCTTCGAAAAAGCTGTTCTGTGGGACTGACTCCGTTTGTTCTTCCTTGAGTGATTTTGCACTCAACTGAACAACAGTTAATCATTTTTTATGCTACTGAGCATTGAAGAGTCCTAACGTGCAGAACTGCACTCCTGCAGTCATAGACTCCAATGCTTTGGTAAGCGGTCACACACGTTCGTGTATCATCGATGACGTCACGCTCATTTCTCCCATGAGCCCTTTCGCGCCCATGGGATTCCGAGCTCATTTCCATAAATGTCGTCTACTTCAACGTCTCTTTTCGTCGCTCCGTAGTCGTCAGCGCTTGCAATTATGTTGCAAATTTGAGCTGCATTTTATTCAAGGGTTATTTTGGAAGGGATAAACGGTCAATGTCGCTGGACTTAGGTTTCCCTTTAATTATATTTTCCTTCATTTCTGGTACGCGTGTAGTCCGCGTGGATGGAACAGTGTGCAGTTGTTACAACCATCAGGACAGATAAGATAGTTCTTGTCTTTAATACCTCTGAAAGAAGAAAACTGGATTTTATTGTTGTTGTTCTTGTTCATTCATCGATACACTTCAGGCTTGCTTTTAGTATTGTTGTATTTACATTGGATGAAACACAAAATTAAAGTGTGTTCCCCGTGTTATCGATGCATTACTTAGTCCTATTTATTTCTCCCCTAAATTGACTGATCCTTTGCTTCGCTCTACTTAGAAAGAGCCCGGCAATAGGTTCAATATAAGTTAATTAAATTTTTAGGGGGATGTTGGGGTTGGGGGAACTTTGGGATTTTTAAGTTTATTATCCTACATTGAACTTTTTACGTCGCCCCTTAAAGACTTCATCACGCATATGCGTCGAACTGTCGTGGATTTTTCAATTAGGAGTGTTGCTCTGTAAACTTGACTTGCTTGCAGTAAAAGTTTGGAATTACATTATTTTCATTTATTAAAGGGACATTAGCTGTAACTTTTGACTAAATTTTCACTACTCTGTTTCGATGTATCAACTACAGAATTTTACTATAATCCGATCATCATGAGCAATGCCCGGTGTCCTGCTTGGCAACACAGCCTGTATATGTGAAATGACCATTGTTATTGTTGATAAATGTATTCTAGTCCGGACCCTTAATACAAAATTTGAACAATAACAATGCAGATTATACTCATATAGGGTATATTTATGAGCTAAATATTAGAAATTTCTCTATGGTTCAGGGATTCAAAGCAGAAACTGCAGATGATACACAGAACAAACAAAATTTAAAAAATGACCAAAGTTACAGCTAATGGATCTTTAAATAGAGTCAATCACATATAGTCTACCACATTTGAAAAATTGGGAAGGACTTGACTTTATCTCAACATATAAGGTACTAGTTGTTAGTCTACTCAACTGCTCAACCTACCGTTACAAATCATGCGTGTACTCCAGCGTTCAGTTGGTAGTCATATTGTCACCACTGTTTGTTTCAAATCAATCATTGCAGGTATATTGACATGAATCACCAATTGACGCTGAAACTACACAGGTAGTAGGTGCAGTATTGGTTACAGAGGAAAGGGTGTCACATGTCTTGTTAGAAAAAATTGAAAATAGTACTCATAGCAAAAAATAGGATGTTATTCCTCAGAGTCTATTCTACTCCTTTTCCCTTAACCTACCATTACAATTTATGATGCTAGTACTCCACTGACCAGTTGATTGACATGTTGTTGTTACTGAAGTGTCACCACTGCTTGTTTCAAATCCAGCATTGCAGGTATATTGACATGAATAACCAACTGACGCTGGAACTGTACAGGATGTAGATGCAGCATTGGATGAAGAGGGAAGGGTGTCACATGTCACAGCTGTCAATATCGAGAATTATTATGTTTTATGGAACGGTTCGATAAAGAACCTACCGGTGTTATTTCCACCCAAACAGTCAAATTGAAGGAATCAATTGAAAGGTTTCTAGCTTTATACAAGTTGTTACAAATCATACTAATTGGAAAATTATTCATTTGATTGATATGTTTCGGTCATTTTAGTGTGCTGCTTGTTTCAAATACCACATTCCAGACATATTTATTACTGCTTGGACTGTACAGGTAGTGGGTGCACTTATTTAGTTGTATAAGTATCTGTGTCATATGTCACCACTTTTAGTAAACGTATCTGCTTACACTTTTAATTGAATATCATTGTCTGTACATTCTGGTATTACAGGGGCATCGAAGATTAATAGGACCGTTAACAATTAATATTAAAATGTCCTAATGTAGCACGCGAACACATCAAATTGTGGTATTTACCTCCGACATTATTTAACCAATCAAGTCCAACAGTAATATTTCCAGGGTTTGCAATTCATCATTGTGTAAGAATTAGTGCGTGCTTACCCAAGGTGCTCGGAAATGTAGGGATGATGCAGAACAATATCACTGAGCAAGAACCGATATCCATATTATACTGAAAGAAAAGCAAAATTTGAACATTAATCTCATGTAAGTCTTCCTCTTCGTTTTCGAAAATCCGGTCGATAATTTATTACCTTCAGCCGAGTGGTTGAATCGCACTAGAAACTTGAATGTAACCTCTTAATTCAGTACCTTCACTCTTTTAAAGGACGGAATGTAGCCGAGTGCCCACTTCTTTGCTCGGTTAGTAGGTATCGCTGGTTGAGAAGTCGAATCCGATAGAAAATTACTGGGTTTATATCTTTTTTCATAAGAAACGAAATTTGACGAATTCAATATAATCCTATCGCAGTGTAAGTTCTTAATTACCAAGGGATTCATTTTGTGTAGTATTTGCCCTAAAAAGAGCGCAGTGTATTAAAGCAATGGTACTTAAATATAGTTTTTCTTGTGAACGATTACAATTCTTTGTGAAGACAAGTGGAAAAGTATAATGGACATACTGTAAAAGATTCTCTCGCGAAATCAGCTTGTGTTCTCACAAAGTTCATTACACAATACAATCAGTATTGACTTTCGATTAACTTGTTGTGGCATCGCATATCACGGCCCATGAAAGGAGGAATTGCCATAATAGCTACACGTGAGCTTTATAATGCGAGAAAACTCGTTTGTTTATGTAGTGTTTTCCGTGCTATGTATATTAGAAATACATGGGTTCACGCATATTTTGGTGATCAAGTCTAACTGATAACCGGTGGCCGCAATGTCTTGCACAATAAAACCTTGCAAAATAGTGCCTTGTCCGCGAACTATACAAGGGCCATGTATATGTCTGGTTCCAGGCGTGCTAAAATTACCATTTTTCTATAAGTAGGACCAGAAATGCACAAATTTGCTCGCTTTACTGAAAGGCAAGCGTCCGCAAAACCAACATAATGGGATCCGAATCATGTTTCACCGCACGAGGGGGCGCTAAAGTTTGCTTGCGTTAAAGTAATGCGCGTCACGATAAAGTAGTTCGCGCCTCGAAATTGAAAGACGTGACACTTTAGTTCAAATTTTCTTCAAGCAAACTTTAAACTGTTCTCTTTCAAAATCAAGAATAAAAATCAGATGTCACTTTGCAAATTTTGGTACTATAGAAACAAATTACCCAATATTTGAAATTGATAATGGTCGCTATCCCTATGTTATCTCTATGGAAGAAAATAAAATTCAAAATTTTCACAAGCCCGTGAATTTTTCTTTTTACCCCATAAACTTCTAAACAAGCCCCCAATTGGTAGGCTAAAGAATATTGTAAAAGGTTTGAGATTCCGACTATCTGCCCCCGAGGCGTATTCAACCTTAATGAATAAATTTAATTAATTTCTTAATTTCTGATACATCTGGGAACAAGGACGAACACCCAGTAAACTACTGTAAATTGTAACTTATCAGTAGATAATAGAAATGAACTACAGTCAAACCTGTGTATACTAGTCACACAAGCAACCAAGAAAAAGTCGAACCTGTGCGTAGGGTTGGATGAAAAGTTTTGAGCCTAACTATGACGGAGCGATGCCAGATCAATGAAGCTTGTTTTGCATTTATTTCAACTATTCAGATGACTGACTGGTTTATTTTCAGTTCGCTGTGTATTTGACTGCTGATACAAGAATTACTGGAGGCTATCAAAAAAGACGAGGAAAGTTAGAAAAAGGTGTCTTGTTCCATCAGGACAATGCCCCACCCCATGAGTCAATCATTGCCATAGCAACTGTGCGTGACGCCCACCATACTCTCCTGACCTAGCACCCTCTGACTTTCATCTCTTCCCCATTGCAACATGAAGAAAAGTTAGCTGGAAAGCCTTTTGATGATGATGATAACGTCATATCCGCCGTTCATGACTTTTATGACGACCAAGATGAAACTTCTACAAAGCAGGAATCCAAGCGCTGCGGCACCGCTGGCAGAAGTACTGTGCGGACCGCAAGGGGGACTATGTTGAAAAATAAATAGCATTGAAACTCATTCCAGTAGGGTTTCATAGTTAGTCTCAAAACTTTTCATCCAACCCTCGTATAGTGGTCACACACGGGACAAAGAAAAAGTGACAACTATATGGAGGTGGCCTTTATGTAGAGATTGGATGTGGCATTACCTCCAGTATGGGTGGTGAACTGAGTGATAAATAGCATGACAAATTTATGCTATCACCTCGCAGTGCACTCTGAACAGATAACAGCAATAATAAAGTTCGATTTCATAAATCTCTTGAAAATCATGATACCTGCATTTAATTTCTATAAGAATAATTTTGCAGTCATAAAATCAGTTTAAATAGAGTGACCCATTCTTGCTTTCCATTCAAAGCATTTTGACAGAGGTCACTCAAAGTAAGATATGCTGACCAAATATAATAATTAATAATATTGAATTTATTAGTTGGATGTGTGGTCGACCTCTTTTCAAATATATTTTGATGTAATGGGTCAGCACAAAATTCCTTCAAATGAAGGAAGAGCCAATAACTACAGTGTTAAGGATATGGGTTTGTGATCGCCATATAAGAAGAACAGTGATTATGTTGCCCGTCAATCCTTGGCCATATATAATTTTATGTTCCCAGATTCTGTGAAAGCAAATACACCAGCATAATTGAAGTTGTTGTTGGATATCATTAGAGACAGCCTGGAGAGACATTCACAGAGTTCAGCGTTTTGGACGCTGCTGGCCTAAAACAATACAAATTTACACTGTGAGACAACTTGGCTTTTGCCCAGATATCGCGATTTTCCTTCATTTATAGTCAAAAATACGTAACCTGCATGTTTGTTTTCGACTTCCGGAAGAAATCCTCGCAGTGCACTCTGGTAAACTAAGCCCACTTTTATTTCCTGCTTTTAATTTCTTCGCGCACCCTTTCACTACACATAACAACATACGATCATAGCTTACATGTGTCATGCTGTTCAGTTCAAACTCAGTTTGATTAGGGATGATAAACTTCAAGTATGTAACCTTACCAGAGAAGTTTGCTGTCATGCAAAACCTAGACGATACCATTCAAGAGCTTGCGCCGATCGCGTTTACACTCTTGCACTGCACCATGAATGTAGGACTGCCTCAATATATGGGTTATTATTTTCCGGGTCGGGTAAGCAAATTAAAGGTCATAAAGGTGTCTTTGTGCAAAGGCTAGGTAGGTCACACAATCATGGACATGTTTTAAAGCCGCAGTCTGTAGACCATGACTCTCGCTGTATCTTTGTTTACCCATTACACATAGTGTAATAGTCCTTTGTTTACCAGTGAAAACAATTATGAAGTTAATATCCTTTTTATAGAGCAAGCTAAGAAATAATTAATTTGCGCTATTAAATGTACATGAAAGACTAACTTTCTCCTTTAAAAGTTGTCCTCCAAACAAAAAAAAAGACTCTCCGGTCAGCCGTTTCCCCACCGGGTGATACGGGAAAAAAATCACCCGTCCAAGAAGAGCTTTGTTGGCTGACCTCGTTAGATGTAATTGTCTTGCTACCCTCCTCGATATATAGTAGTGGTCATGGAAATGAATTTTCTCATGCTACTGCTTGTTGACATACTGAAACCAAAGAGTGACATTGGTACAGAAGAAACACTGTAAAGGTTGTTTAGGGGAGAACCATTTGATTTCGTGGGGGGGGGGGAAGGTATGTAGGAAGTGGGTATGGGAGCAATTTTTTCCAGAATGACAGCATTTTTTTCTACTGTCAATTTTTTCTCAAATGGAGTAGCTGTGCAATTTTTTATTTAATTGGTCATCAAGTTTGTAATGCGTTGTTCATAACTATACCACATCCCTGGTTCACAACTGTACCGATATTGTAATGCTGGACGATAGAGGGAAAAGTAGTCACCTCATTGAATCAGAAAGAGCTATGGAATCTGTGTCTTTTCAACTAGGAAACCTTTACCTTAAGGTGGAGCTGCATGTTGCCAACATAGTTTTTTACAAAGCAATATTTCTCATCAAAGATGACGAGGAAACCCCCTCATATTATATATTTTCAAAAAGCAAAGACTCTAAAAAGTTTAGTATGGTGGCAGTAGTTTTGTCAAAGGATGAAGAGGGTGTATATTCGGGGTCAAAAAACTCAATTTTGGTATTAATGGTAAAAATTAATTTAAGTCAAAAACTTGACGTTATTTTCTAAAATGTAATATTTCAGTTGAAAGAAGAGTATATGTAGAAAAAAACGACTATTTTCTTTGGCATTATTTATCTTTCTAAAATGGCAAGGGTTTAAACACTGACTATCAAAAAATTGATAAAAATCATGATTAGCAAAATTAAAATGCCTCTTATTCAAATTGTAATAACTTTATTGCCAAACAAAATAGTCATTTTGTTATATAGCATTTAAAGAACATAATGTGAAAATTTTAGAAAATTTGACCAAGCCAGAGTGGAGTTAAATTCTTTAGAAATTTCGAAATTTGCAGGAAAAAGAAGCCAGAAAATCGGGTGATTTGCATACATTTGCATAAATTAACACTGCTTTATCACGTAACTTTAGTATGCTTGACAAGGTACAAGGTGAACCCAACCAATATTTTAATCTTGGGGTTACAAATTAATTAAAATTGAATAAATATTTGCAAAAAAGTGATTTTTGAGCAAAATATGCTGTGTTGTTTGCGGCGCCCCCTTAAATGCCCATGTTTCAATCCCACCATATTGCATTCGTGCTATCTTATCAGCGGAGACACATGGATTAGAATGGATTACTTTTCTTCTTTTCAACTTTTTACTGCTTTTAAATTTTCAAAACATGCAGAGACAAAACACAACCACACTTTACAGACACTAGAGTGGCATTAAAGATCCTTTGAAGTAGAAAAGTACAATCAGCTTCAAGATACAAATTAGAAATCAGAAGGGAAAAATATTTTCTTTTTCGTGAAAGAGTTTTCATAGCTGTAGTTTAATACACATTTTTTTATTTATGTTATTTTAATGAGATTCATCAGTGTCTTGATGAGAAAGCCAGTGTTTCACATATCACAGGATGGTTCTGTATATTCATTTTGAATTTCAAGAAATGAAAACAAAATGGAAATTCTAATATATTTACAACTTTAAATTATAGAACACTTTTCTGGCAAAATCAACTCTGATCAGTACTATACCTGCTTTATTTCTTTAAAACAGTCAATTACTTTTCAGTTCTCAGGGAAGATGTTATCTTTTGTGGTCAGAGAAACAAGGCTCACAAATTACATTTCATTATATTTGTTGTTCCACAATTTTTCATTGTCAACTTGTACATTTTTCGAACATATTTATATTGAGAGAATAATATATAATGCTCTCGGTTGCCGACGGTGACGGCTACTCATCATATGATTATGAAGAGAGGCGAGTACCTGGGGTGCTTTTGCAATAAGAGGATTTGTCTTTATTTTGAGTGAGAAGGTTAAAATAGCACGTAGAATAGGAGGGGACATTGTCGAATTGTTGGAGGATTGCAAGATTTTTAGCTTTGCCTCCAATTTCTAATTTCGGTCAAAATACATAAAAAGGCCGGTGCAAGTACAAACACAAGCCTACACTTTCTTGAAATGGATTGATTTGCTTATCTTTAGTAGCAGCAATTTGTACTTATCACATATCAAAACAGTGTCTAATGAAATGGTAATTGTCCCTCAATATCTGTCGTCCATCGGCCGTCTTAAACATATAAAACAATCAAACAGACAAAAACCTTCTTACCAAATACGTTTTCCAAATGTCGCGAGATTCCTTTGCAAGATCCGTGGGGATCGATGATCAAATTAGTGCTAATCTGGCTCGACTCACTTCATAAACGGTTATAATTTTTTTTTGTGTTGTTCAGGCTAGGACTTCATGTTTTGTGTAAATATCATTTTTGAAAGTAATTACAGCCCATTTACGTAAACTATAATATTTAGATATTTGGTGTGTAAGTCTGTAGGGACGCTCTGGTCATTCAGGGTATGACAAAATCAGCAAGTTTTTTAGATTTTTGATTCTTGTACCTCCCTTTTCAAAATGCTGACTAACTAGTTTGGCTGTATGCACATTGGGTGTGTTTGTCCTAATTGTAGTGACATTGCCACCATTGTACTTTGGAGATTATTTTTGTAAAGAAGAATAACGCCAGAAAAGTTGTTCGCTGTCTTTTGTTATGATTTGATGTGCAAACGGGAATCTAAGATTTCGTCAGAATTTTATTGACTTACCAATACTAATGACTTCACTTGATCAGTCTTATGCAATGGTGGATTTCGGATTATTTTTCTGATGATTTCACATGAGACACCACGAGGGAACTCTATATATGATTTTTCTGATAGTACGAGTTGAGCACGTCGTAATATTGCTATATTTGTCTAGATGAAGATTAATAATTTCTTTTGCGAGATGAAGCTGTAAAATAAATGTACAGTTTTCAAGTGGGAAATTGTTGTGAAAGACGACAAAGAGGTTTCTTCAGATTGATTGTGCAGTCTTGGGCAATCGTTTGCTTCCAACACAAACTGAACGTTAACATTCTCAATGGTCTTGCACACCCAACTGTGCACGAGATCAATGTTATATGAGAAAACCTGATTTTCTTGAATAGACGACTGTTGAAGATAATGAGAAATAACATATGCATCTTCGAAACGTCATGCACGCTCAGCGGCAAAATACTTTGAACGTGACCACTGAGGGCGCTGTACCAGGAAGTGAAAGCGATCGGAAATAACCAGCTTCAGAGACACCAGTTGAAACATGGCGACCACAGGGAACTGAAACTCTGACAGATTTGTCGTTGAATACTCATTAAAGGTGAGTCGATTATCAAATTCTCTAAGGTGTATTGTTTCATACATTGTGGAAGTAAGGTGTTACGCCTTTGACTGTGGTTGAAACGTTAAGCATACACGATACTAACGTGAAGCCTCGATTCAGGTGAATTGTTTTCAAAACATGACCACGACAGTGACAAGAGGTCAATCATTTGGGAAGCTTCCATGGCTTTGAGACCAGTCACTGAGCGTTCCCCAAACATACGAGAGATCGACAAGGGTCACTGATCACGAACTAAAAAAACCCCGAGTTTTTAGGGATGTATTTGATCTTATAACATGGACGTGTAACGAAGGTGTTGATTGAACTGTCCAAACATCTTCTGTTCATGTGGGAAACACACTATAAGAAATATGAAACAGCGGAGTGCCACACCCGACCCTCTCCCTGAAAGCAGACGATCAAATTTGTTGAAACTTTTACTTATGGTTTATCTTATCCAGATAAAGATTCTAGGTAAAATATTATAGGAAATAAGGCTATATATCCTACGGTTTGATGTATTTCTCCATAGGAATAGGTCCCTTAAAGTTAAATGTAGTAAAATTTACATAACAATCGAAAGAGTGAACCCGGAAATAGCTCGAAAAAACTGAAAATGAAAAGGGAAAGTTCGAGTGACATAATGTTTGGCAGTGTATTGATGGTGCTGAATGTATAAGGAAGTTAATTATTTGGAATGTGTACGTACGATTATTGGTGCTACATGAACACAATTTACAAAACAGTCCCTTTCTTTTTAACATCATGATTGTAGGAAGTTTTTTGGGGTTAAAGGCTAATATGGGCTGCATTTCTTTGTAATTTGTTGACATCTAATTTCTTGCAATTTTCCAAGACTTTTTTGAATTCTACTCTTTCCTTCAATGGCATAGCCTTTTACTGCCCCACAAAAATATTCAGTTGTAACAGAATGTGCAAGTACATGATATGCAAATTTTCACTATATCTCTTTTACTCTTGTTTCAAATCCTGGAATAGTACACGGCAGACAAAATTCAACACCCATGGTGAACATTCAGTTTGCTGTGTTCAAGTTGTTGGCAACACAATGATTGTCTCTGTGATGATTCTGATGTGTATATGATCCATGTCAAGCAATTACCAGGTTCTTTTTGCAAAAACTCATGGAGGGGACATATTTGAGTGGGGCTCCTGTTTATGTATCTCAATCAAGCCTGTGCGGGCATTTCCCATTTGTGATTGGTGATACCATACTAGAGTAAAAATCACAGTACAGTAAATGCATTCACAGAAGCTTACATTGGTTTGAAATTCAATTGTGAAAATAATGTGTAAAGATTCAGATCCACAACTCATTGCCTTAACCCTTTCACCACCATGGTTTGTCCCAAATCCATCGTTTTCTATGGTAAAGTTGGACCTGTATACAGGGAACTGGGGGTGAAAGGGTTAAAGCATTCAATATTCTCTTGTAAAATTGTGATACACCCTTTTGCTTTCATATGAAAAGTTAACATGCACATGTAGTTTCCAATTACTTTATACATGTTGTCATATTCTATTATGCAAGTATTTAAGGCAGCATGCGCTTCAAAAGTGAAATACTCACGATGTTGTTGGTTAAACTTTTCTTGTTGAAACTTTTAACTATTCCCTTACAAAATCAAAATTCAAAGTAAAGAGTCACTGACTGCAAAGTTTGGTGCAAGGGAAGTGAACTATCAAATATTTATTGATATTTGAAATTCAAAATAGCCGCCATCCCTGAGTTAACTCCATGGCTAAAAATACCATTTCGATTTATGAAAAAGTTATATACAGAAAATTTTCCAACTTAAGAACTTAAAAGTGACCTTAAGTGGTCAAAGAGTAATGAAAATAATACTAGTTTGAATAACTTCAACTTCCTGCTGGTTATTGATTTCTCATTGTCTATACTTGAAAATCCCATGATTGAAAATTTGAAGACAAAGGTGTATGATAGTATACAAGGAGTATTGCAATAGTACAACACAGAGAAAGACATGCTACAGCTGATCTGTCTGTTACACAAGAAGCAAATGTGAATTTGTGACCTGGATTGTGTAACACTGCTGGCTGACAATGCTGTGCAATTGTATTCACTGTGAATGCCCTCAGAGAACAAAACAATAATAACAGAAACAACAACAACAACAACAACAACCACACATACCAAAAAAACAATTTAAAATAAAGATGTAAAGAAGCAGGCATAAATGTGCATCGATCGTGCTGCTTTTTGAATCGCATTGTTTTCTGCACTCTAGGAATATATGTGAATTGGAATGATTCATTTCAGTCAAGTTTCTAAAATAAATGATCCTCACAAGCAGATTGTTCTTGAGAAAAAACTGTGATAAGGGTATGTCACTGACTCTTTTCAAGTCAGCTAGCCTAAACAAATAAATGGTTACCTCATGCATTTTGCTATGAGTTCACTGAACAGTACTGGTATGTGTTCTTACTCAGCCTCCAGGCTCGAAACTGTACTATGCAAGCATAAAGCTAAAATAAATGTGCAGGAAAAATGCTAATTGGATGCACAGACTTCATTTCAGTAGTATCAGTGGCCCTCTACACTCACTTGAAGTGTCTCTGACTCATATGAGGCATTTCACCGTGACTCAGATGTTTACTTGTTGACATTGCTGCCATAACTGACTCTAATCAGTGGAGTTTGAAGAAATTCATAAATTGAAAATAGAAATTTAGCTTTATCTTAAAAATTAGAGAGCACACTGCTTCATAAGCTGTGTTTGTTTTGTTCAGGATGGCACCTTCGGTAAATTTTATTTCCTCCTGTATATATAAGTTTCCATGGTCCACCTTGGTACAGTGTATATCAATGTTTTCCTGATGGGGACAACAGAAACAGTTAATACGTGTAGGTTTCCAAGCCATTTACCAACACATTACTGTATGTACCCAAAACTGAGCAAAATTATTTACATGTGTGTGTACACGTGACAGTCGGTGAGAAAGAATTGAATTCAATGTTGTCAGAAACATGTATGTTATTGAAACGATAATATATCAGATAATAATCATTATTGAATGTCTGGGTACAGACATCTCAACAAGAATGGTGTAAATAGTTGAGTTGCCATGTACATGTAATGTAGTTTACATAAACGCTGAGGAGAATGGGACAAAGTGCCAAATGAGGTCATTGTTCTACATGTGCCCATATAGTAAATAAACTTTTTACCATATCTTTTCAAACTGTCTGTCATCCATGATTTACGTCTACTTGACACCACATGCTAATGCCAGTCCTTCAAAGAGTCCTCTTGAGTACCTGTATCAGTAACAGTGTGACCTCTAACCTATGTACTGAAATGTACAGTCAAACTGTGTATAACAATCATGCAAGTGATCAAGAAAGTGACCACAATATGGGAGTGGCCTTTCTACAGAGGGTGGGTGTGGCATTACTTTTGGTGTAGATGGTGTTCTGAGTGGTGAATTTAGGAAAAAGAAAACAGCAGTAATAGATATCGTGAGCCTCTTTATACAATCATGATACATACGTTTCATTTCTGAAAGAATTTTAATATTGGTATAAAATAAGTCATACATAGTGTTTCATCTAGATAGGGGGATGGGGATTCCCCCTCTGTTGGCATTTTGGCACCACACCCCTAGTAACTTATCAAGGTCCCCCGACCCTCATGAAATGGTGCCAGTCGCACATTAAAGATACAAGTAGAACATATGAACCGGTGAAATCTCCCTAAATTTTCTGGTAAAGGGGTAAATATCCCCTGTTGATGCCATCCTGGATTATACACTTCATAGATTCCATTTTTACTTTCCAGTTACAGCATATTGTCAATCTAAGTTACACATATTGATATTGACCATACCGGTATACACAGATTTTGTATCAAGTTAGAGAAATTTGATATGGTCACTGAATACAGAAGAGAGAGGGCGCTATATACCGGGCCTTTAACATGTAAATACTATCTGGAACTGCCATGAGGTAACCACTTTAAAGTGTAACTGCTCTACAAGGGTTACTGCTCTGTAAGGGTGGCCTAAGACAGGTTTGACTGTAGTGGATTTCGAGTTGAATTTCTTCAAATCAGCCCAACATCAGTAAGTGTATAAATTAAATGTGAAATATTCTTTGATCAGAACTTTTCTCAAGCCTTTATGTAGCGTGTCAAGTTAGATCTCCTGAATTCATTACAGGTCTGGTCTAATCAGCACTTTAAAGCTTACTGGTATAAAGATTGGTTGCATGCAATACTAACTTATAAGAAGTTGTTGTGCACAGAACAAAGTTGAGCTTGTTTTGGCCTTTGTTGGTTGCTGAAAGTGGACTTAAAACTTTTATGAATCCAAAAATGATGAATGTTTAACATGATGGTGACTATCCAAATGCAGCTTAAGTGTCATTAAAATGAGAAATAATGTGCTGATTAGTCTGAAAGGGCCAGTAATGCTAACTTTTGATGATTTTTTCATTATTTTTATTTTGTATATTGTTACCAATTGCAAAGTTCTTATTCTACGCCAAGAAGAATGTTGAAACACCCACAGTTTAGTTTGTTAACATAACATCTATATGTGTAAATGCATGGTTATTGTTTACATTTGAATTCTTGTCCGAACCAGAATTCACTTGTCAACAATAACAACACAGTTTACTCATGTACAGGCTGAGTTGACAGGCTGAATACTGTGTATCTCAACATGCTTTGGAGAATAGAACAATAAAGTTTGGTTGACTTTAAAACGAACAAAGTGAAAAAATCTTCTAAAGTTAGCATTACTGTCCCTATAAGTTGTCTTTTAGTTTGAAATCACGGAGAACACTGAGCCCACTTTGTATTACATATGGCAAATAATCCATAAAGAAATGTTAAAAAATCTGGTGAAAAGAGAATGACACCAAATCACTTTGTTAAGGTCCCTTGGATACTACATCATTGGGGATTTGTATTAGAGAGTATGTATCTGCCTGTTTTTACCCTTTCACCCCCATTGTGTGGCAGAAATTTATTGTTCTTGATGGTGATTGTAGACTTATTTCAAGGGTATTCAGGTGAGCATTTTAATGAGTGTGGGATTGTGTATGCAAAGTTTCTGTAGTGTATATTATAGTTTGGTGACTATGCATGAGTGTTACTGTGGAATTCTTGATTTTCACTTGGAATTTATTTTTACTATTTTATTTTAACTGGACCTATTTTCCACTAAAATAAAATCCAAGTGAAAATTTTAATGAAACAAAATAGATAGTCCACAGCATTGAACCAGCAAAGCATCCTGGGTAGGATACCCCATTTCCTATTGAATAGTTCAGTGCACTCACAGTGTTCATAAAATTCAATTCATTCATTAAGAAAAAAATAAACAGGTGCTCATATTGCCATATGTCTATATAGCAATGTAGGAGGTATTTTTATAGGCCAGAAAAAGGTCGGCCTGTATGTATGTACATGTACCTGTATGTATGCCTGTATCAAAAACTCAAAAACCAATATACCGCTACTAATATTTGATTTATAGGTACCTTTCACAAAATATATGTGACAGTAACTGAAATATTTTATTGGAATATATTTCATTTTCTATTTTTAAGAAAACTTTTGTCATTTTTGGTCAAAATTCATAATCTCCAGATCTGTTTCAGTGTTTGTCCAAGAGTCTTGGAATTTGGTAAACATATTTCTTGGGATGACCAGGTGTTATTTCTTGGGATGACCAGGTGTTATTTGTTCAAATTGCAATGAACTGTATGAAGGCTTTGTTTGTAAATTTTGGTAAAACATATCATATTTTTCGAAACTACTCAGCCGACAGCTTTGAAATTTAGTATGTTGGTTCCTGGGATTAACATAGTTGAGATGTATGCAAATTGTGGTGAAAATCTGCAATGTAGTATTTTAAAAGCTATTTTTGTGACTTATGGTCAAAAATCATATCCTTCATGACTACTTTTTGGATAGCTTTGGAATCGGCTGGTACGTCTCTTGAGATAACCAAGTTCAGATGTCTTAAAATTATGGTGGAATCTGGAAATTTTCATTTTTAAGAATATGTATGCTCTTTTTGGTCAAAAATCATATTATTCAAAGCTACTTCTCATGCAAGATCCCAGTGATGACATACCGGTAGATATACATGTATGCAAATCTGCAATGTGTATAAGACTTATACAAGATCAGCCAATTCTGGATGTTACAATTTTAACCATCTTCACACTCTTATAAGCTTATGTTGTAAACTATACAGTGTGATTAACATGATTTTGCTTTTTAATGACAGAATAATCTACTGATACTGGAATTATCTGTAACATGTCATTGCAGCTGTAATGATGTTGCAAAATGAAGGCGATTGCTAGAGAGTTCAGAAAACTTTTTTATTTGAAAGTAGTAAAATACAGCAAAATGACAAATATAAGATAACCATGTGTCACTAATGTCCTACTTTTGTTTCTGCTTGTATTTACAGAATAGTATGGATCCTTCATCATATTATTTGCTACTGTCCCTTCTTGCTTATACATGTACTCTTTCCACATCACAAAGTACCGGTACAGGTAAGTGAATTGTTTTTCATTTCCACACACAATCACATTGATGAATATTACGTTTGATTTCTTCTGTGTATAAGATACAGTTTAATTCTACTCCAAAAACAGTGTAAATATATGTATGCACAGTGTTGAACTGGTTAACGCAGCCAATATGTATGAAAGTCCAATGTTGTGGTCAACATATTACATGTACCGGTACAGTAACTTATTTAATTTTATAGTCAGGTGGAGAATCTGTTCAAATGGCAACAATGACATTGCATATGTTTGACAATGCATTGTGTTGGAAATGCTACATAGTCAGCATACATTGTTCATTCTAGGACGTAAAAACAAGGGGCCACTGTGGGCCCCTGCTCCTGTCCCAAGGGGGCCATTTTAGAAAATCGGGGGCCGTCATCACACATGTAAATCCCTTGGATTTTCTGCAGAAAATACTATAGTATATCAAGTCAAGAAAAGGAGAATACTAGAGATCGGGGCCCCGTAACCAACCAAGCCCGTTGCAAAGTTGTCTCTCAATGGCAACAGCAAACTAATCGTTTGGTTTGATTCAATTGTTTACGTAACATATGTGATGAATTATTGATATTTCGGACTTGAACAACTGTACAAATTGCTAAGGACTGTGATTTTGACTGCGAAAACGATCATGATCAAAGCTAATAGCGCACCGGTATGATTTCTCCGAGCGTGGCCCCCGATTCGCACACATTGACAGTTACCATTACTCGTACACTCATACAGCACGAGAAAGTAACCCATACGACCTAAGTCATCAATACATCAACTTTTAAAGATAACTTGTATGTATTAGCAAATTTACGATCATTGGTTCTGACCAAACGGCATACACAGCGGTGTTGTTCTATGCAAAGAACTGGCTACTCTGGAAAACAAGATATGTCCGACCTAAAATGTTGCCCTTCAAAACGATCGCATCGTCTGGCCCAGCATGGATGTTTTCCTTGCAGTGTTCAACGTTTCGTTTGTATGGGCGGTAGACGTTGCAATTGTTTCAATTTAAGGGACTGCCCAATCAACTTTTTCTAAAACAGGAGTTCATCAACTATACTGGCGTAAAAAATCCGAATGGTGACTAACTTTTCGCCATTTACGCGTAAGCAGCTGCTAGTGCTGATGTTTACATTCATCTGCCATGCCACATGCGCACGGCTCCAATATACACCGTTGCCCCTACATGTGTCCTTTCTACCCAGCTTCCTATGTACCACCGTATATGCTGTACAGGGTATTTAATTACAAAGGTTGATGGGTAACTGATTCGTTTTACATGTCACACTGTGACTGAGGTGATGACCTTCGGGGAGCCCGTCTTCACAACGCGAATGTATGAATTATGTGAACTCTGCGGGATCGACCCATTCATATAATGTTGCGCCCTTAGTGGCGCATCAAACGTTAAAATGGGGGCCATTTGAGATTTTATTGCGCTAATTGCGCAATGGCGCGTCCTAGAATTAACTCTGTATTAAATAATTCACACTGTGAAAATAAACAATTTTAGTCTAATAAAATGGAAAATTGCATCAACCAGTATGCTGATGCCTGTCATGGACGTATTGGTAATATCATCATCATCATTTGGATTGGGCATTCAACATTACTGTAATTAACACTATCTCTTGGCTTGCAACAAATTTGTGATTTTTCCCCTATAACCATGTCTGTTTGGATGACTTTGAGTCATAAAACAATAACCTCCCTCTTTTAATGGGGTCATAAAATAATTGATCTGTAATGATAGAACATATGAATGTTCTTTAATAGCCAATTATTATCACAACTGGAAGTTGTGATATAGAGGTGGTTTCAACCGGTGTTTGATGTCGTCCATTTCCGTAAACAACAAAAAGTCAAAAACTGCTGAACAGACTGCGT
>LD347245.1:209794-231061 GCA_001465055.1 Ptychodera flava | reverse complement strand
GGCCAGGTGGTCTTGAGGATCATCTGAAGACACCAGGACAGATGGATCTCTTTGGTACATCTGACGCTGTCGTCAAACATGTATTGGAGGTGAGATTTATTATGTGTTTATGTGAGGACACGGCACTTCATCAAAATTATTTTTGCTGAAAAAGATATCTGTTCTGGTCAAAAAAGGCACCACCTAGTTGCATGTACATGAGATTTGAACAGTGTCTACTTGTCTGCAGTTTGAAAAGAGTACAACCAGTTCAATTTATAAATAGTATAGATTTTTCATATATTTTTCACATGAGACATTCGCAGAGCCTATGCAAGGTTCACATAGTCACTGAAAAGATACAAGTTTTGGTTGGCAATTATTTTGTCACTATCCCAAATACTCTTGCAATATAAACTTCCAAAAGGGGGCCACTGAAAGTATTCCTGATATGTTGTATCCAACTGGACTGAGCATTGTTATTTTGATGGCAGGGACATGACCGTGGTGTAAACTGGGTCTCATTTCACCCTACCATGCCGTTGATAGTATCAGGAGCTGATGATAGGTACATCAAAATGTGGAGAATGAATGGTGAGTTTGTAAACTTATCTGTGCCATGAATAGTGATACATTAATTATGAAGTGACATGCATGGGTAAATCAGTACAAAATTCTCCAAAAATACAGTATATTGATTCATGTCTTGAAGTGAATTGTTTCAAAGATAAATTCTTCAGAGTTGCACAGTTTAAGGTTTCATCTGAACCATGAGATGGTCAAACCACAGTCCCTCTGTCACAGAGGGACCATGGTCAAACCATAAGTTGAAGTTTCAGCTTGGTGCTTGCTGATGGTAACTACATCACTGATATGACAAGAGGTCTGATAGTTCATGCTGACTGCAAAAGTTGTTTGATGTAACAATGAATACAAGTTTATGGGAATTACAAGACTCTTATAAAAAGAACATACAGTACGTTAGTACATATGTATATTTATACATGTATATGTACGCTCGTGTTTGCTTAAGTTAGTGTATGTACATATGTATACATGCAAGTCTGTGTATGTTTATATATGTATGTGTGTGTATATATGTGCTTGTGTTTTGCCATTATTCCTGGCGCAATAAAACTTGGAACACCGAAGTCCCTATATACATAGGAAAACCGCTGGCGATATCCCTATATCGCCAAGTGATTAGCCAAAGCGGTATCGCTAGTGAATTAGATCATCTTACAGTTTGTTTATCGAAATCACTGCGGGGTGCCCATACTGTGTCTCACAGACAAAAAACCATAGCAGAGGCCGTTCAATTTGCGTGAACGATGGTACAAGAAAGGATTGACGTTTTGAGTAAAGTTACGTTGGTAAATTTCGATGAGCAGGGAACCTGTTGAAGCAACCGTTTTGACAGACTTTCCCTCAAAATGAAGAAAGAGTGCAGGTGAGAAAACGGTAGGTGTTGTCATGGAGCTCGCTATCGTTTGGCTTTGTTTCGTTGTGCAGGCGTGTCATCATAAATGCCGTCATTTCCACTATCTCACAAAAATTGTAAATTACGCCCGGCATTGTGGTTAAATCTGTATTTTTAACTTTCATTTTTATAAAGTGATCATCTTACGTTGAGGTTTAAAATGTGCGTCTCTTTCTTATATGTTGTACATGGACCTTTATTCACGTTGTACACCCATCGAGCGATGTAATATCTCGAGCATGTACTTCGACAATTTCCATTCAAAGCGACAGTGTTTCCTTGAGTGAAATTCAAAGTCGCTAAATTTATAATTTCGTTTCAAAGAAACCGGTTTGTCCATAGACCCTTGTTTTTCGAGGATCTATGGTTTGTCGACCGATGTAAAGTAGATGCGTATTCTAAGTGAGGAATAGACGGTTGTGAAAATAACCAATGGTACCGGTACGTTACCGGTACGTTATCGGCCGTGCACCGATGCGAGTTGCTATGTAAAACTTCCTGGCTTTGACGTTTTTTTATCCGACATGTCGTAGCGAAATTCTGTGAGAACTAATACTGGCAAGGTTTCGGTTTTCGGAGAGTTTCAGTGTATCAGCTGATTATCAAGTTGAAATAAAGCGCGAGCGTGGATGGTCCGACTTGTTGCTGCTGGCGCTCGGCGTGGCGTGGCGGGGAATCTTATGTTACAAGCATCCAACTGTCGGCCATAACCTCTACGGTCGCCATCGACGGCTTTCGTGATTTTGAAGAATAAAGTAAACCATAGATAAAGCTTGACCTTTTCTCGGCTTTGTTTCTGAAAACCTCTCCTCAGAGGCAAAGGCGACGTAAACCATGTCCGAGTCTCGGCCTTGACATGACACAAGAAAGTCATAGTTCAATCACATTTATTTGCGTGCGTCATACAGATGATATCATTATTCATAGGGGTATCCTATTGAAGTGGGTACATACTATTCTCAAGAAACGTACGATGAAAAAGGACAGGCTAAATAAAAATGTTTCAATCATATCATCAATTGCAAAGAACGCTGAAATGCTGCAGATTTTAATCGCTATGGCAAAGTTTGTTTTTTGACCTCAACGTTATCCGATCGAGAAAGTAAACTTGGTTTGACCCAAAGTTTGAAAATATGTTTTCTGATCTCCGGCGGCATGGCCCGCAGCCAGTGACGTCGACGTTTCGTACTTCGAATTCTTAGAGCTACATCAAATCGCCACGATCAGCGGACAAGAAATTACTATTTTCAAATCGCCATCACCAAAAGATTACAGAGAAATGAGACAACACGGTGAGAGAAAAGGCATATCATCAATGGTGTTGATAACCTACATTTTGCTTCTAATCTACCCAGTGCAAAACGGGTACCTTTTCAAACCACCCAAAACCATCTGGCCCGATTTCAGCTCGTCCGATACCAACTCGCCCGAATTCAATTTGTTGGGCGAGCCAACGATGTATTTTTCCTGCAAACGTAAACAGACTTGCACTGTGCACTGAAAAGAATAGTTGGCGATATCTTTACCGAAACTGAAAAAAAAAGCTAAAGAAGTAGCCATCTCTCAGGCAGTACACGGCCAAGGTAAACCTGAGCGTTCATATTCGACTAATGCCAAATGGAGCATTTTCAACGAAAACGGCGATGTCCAGGTGATGACTTATTTTTAAAGTTGAAGAAAAATGCTTAAAATTTTGGTTGTGTTAGTCAATCTATCGAAATATTTTTGTTCCCATTGATAAAATCATAGACAGTCTCGATTATACCATCCATAATTAATATTTACAGACTAAATCGACAGGGGGGATGTGAATTTTAACACAAGGAACGCGGTACGAACGAACGTGTAATCTCAAACAACAGGCGAGTTGGTTTCGGGCCAATATGACTAAAATCAGATGTAGGTTCCCTGGTCATTGAAATTTACCAACGTAACTTTACTCAAAACGTCAATTCTTTTTTGTACCATCGTTCACGCAAAATGAACGGCCTCTGCTAAGGCGTTTTTGTCTATGAGACACAGCATGGGCACCCCGCAGTGTTTTCGATAAACAAAGTGTAAGATGATCCAATGCACTAGCGATACCGCTGTTGGCTGATTACTTGGCGATATAGGGATATTCCCAGCGGTTTCCCTATGTATATAGGGACTTCGGTGTTCCAAGTTTATTTGCGCCAGCAATAAAGTTTTGTAAATTTTTATCTCATATTTTGTGATTTCTTGACTGCACAGATGCGAAGGCCTGGGAAGTGGACACCTGCCGTGGTCACTACAACAATGTGTCCTGTGTGATCTTTCATCCCAGACAAGAACTGATCATCAGTAATTCAGAAGATAAAAGTATCAGAGTCTGGGACATGTCAAAGAGGTTAGTGTTGTTTCATTTGAAATTCTTAATGAAGACATCTTCATTTTGTCTTCATTTGAATGTTTCGGTATGAAGGTCCACTTTCGCCACATGCTACAAAGAGACAGAATAGAGTATTGTCGAGTATGGTGTGCTAAGATTGGTATTAGCCAGAAGTACTTTCATTTCTCAGTGCCCTCATGACTTTACCATGGTACGTTCCCATAAGTGTCAATATGATGGATGGACCTATGTATAGGAAAATGGGGAAAAAAGGATTAAATCATACACTAGCCAGATGATACTTTTCTTGTCGCATTGAATCTTACTAAACGTTGTTTCTTCCCAAGACACATCCAAAAACATTACAAATCCCAGTTAAAATAAATAACAAGATTGATTCAACATTGACATTTTAAAAGTAAACCTCACCACTCAGGATTCTGAATGGCATTGAATAGATGGCGTATCAAATAAACTTGAACTCACAGGATGTAGAGCTAACTCTGTTGTGTGCATTCATTTCACTGCTTGGTTCATACAAACCACGTGTTGTGAACTGTGGCCACGCTGAAAGAGAAAGATAGGAACATCTTTCACTAAAGAAGTGAAGTGAAAAGGTGACTTTTTCCACCTGTCAGGCTATAATTTACGCTCTCCAACCCTCACCCTATCTATACTTTTGTCTTAACATCTCACATCTATCCATTTTGAACTACAGCGTCTAGTTTCTGATTATCTTCCACAGGACTGGTGTGCAGACATTCCGTCGTGAGCATGACAGGTTCTGGATAATAACAGGTCACCCAACATTGAACCTGTTTGCTGCAGGTGAGTCTATGAAAATCAAAACAATGGTCAATTTAAACTCTTATTTAGAGTGTTTGAATTTCAAGTTCAAATTAGGACTGTGTTGTCACCAAGGAATGAGTGCAATTGAAGTCCATATGGTAAAAGAAATCGAAACCCCTTCACTTGGTCTTGGCAATGAGTGGTGTCTAACAATCTGGTGCGTGTATAAAAGAGCTTTGAAATGGTTTAGAAAAAAATTCTTGACTTCTTTGCAGGGAAGGTGATATTCCACATGATATTTCTGAGGCTTTGACCTGTAAATCCAGTGTGAAATTATTTCTCGAATCAAGTATATTATAGCAGTGAAGGCAACGATTTCAGTGCTGATGTTTGCTTTGATTTGGAACAAAATCAGACAAACCTTTGTGGAAAATAGTATAATCGCATTAGTTGTGAAAATTGTTGAACAATATAGGAGAAAATGTCTTTATTAGCACCAACATGCCACTGAAAAGAATTTTCTACAATACAGGACACGACAGTGGTATGATTATCTTCAAGTTGGAGCGTGAGAGACCAGCATATGCCGTGCATGGAAATCTTCTCTACTACGTCAAGGAACGCTACCTTCGTAAACTGGATTTCACCACGTCCAAGGATGTGCCAGTGATGCAGCTGAGAGGTGGCACCAAGACAGCTGTCTATAGCATGTCCTACAACCCTGCTGAAAACTCAGTGCTTCTGTGTAATGTGAGTTGTATATCCTATGCTAGGGCTGTAGTGGTTGGCTGCCCAGTGTTCATAAATACAGTAAAAACTGTCTAAACTGAACCCTTCAGGGACTGAGAAAATTGTTCTGTTTTGAAGAGGTGTTCGGTTTATAGAGGTCCTTTTAACATAGAGTTCTGTTGGAATGGAACTTGGAAAAGGCTTCAGTTTAGACAGGTTTCCAGTAAATACAGGGTTCGGTTTAGACTTTGTGGTTTAGACAGTGTATTTGGAGAATCTGATTCAAGATTTGTATGTTTAGCTATGCTATATGTAGATTTCTCGTGACCTTGAATGTACACCTTGAATGTACAGTGTCAAATATCAAAATGGAGAAATGTGTTAGTTGGCCATTCACTGTGTGAAGTCCTGCTCAAAACAATTCTGTGCCCATCAAAGCGCATTTAGTCAGGTTTGTACCGAATTTTCATAGTTCAGAATACAGTCAACTTATATCTGAACTCATATATTAAGTCTATACAAAGAGCGCATGATACACCTGGGTTTGTGCACAGTGACATATATTTCAACACTTTTCATTGTATCTGTGTTGTATTTCAGAGAGCAAGCAACATTGACAACAGTACCTATGATCTCTATGCCATTCCTAAAGATTCTGACTCCCAGAATCCAGACGGTAGGTACATTGGTTGAAGTTAAATTTAAAAACCACTTCCCATGAGAGATTGATTCTTTCAACAAAATATGGATTGTGAATGATTTCAGCACACGGCTCGAGCATTTTTATCGGCAGCAACTGTACTGAATGAACGTCAAACGCCGTACAAGTTTGAAGTGATTCACTCTTAGTGTTTATCAAGATGTGAATTTCGTGGACACATTTTCAGACATCACTTGTGAACACTTCAGTCAAGTTCAGGCATGAAATATGGTTTGCATGGACTGGTAGTGTCATGAAAAACACACAATGCACATTTCTCCTAGCGTTAACAAAGAGGATGGCAGCCATTATGAACTTCAGAGAAGGATAGAGATTTTGCAAAAATATTCTCCGATGTAAAAAGTTCTGGCAATCTCCCAATGTAAAAAGTTCTGGCAATCTCTTTCTGTTATGTTTAACTTTTTCTTGAGCTAAATGTGAGTAGAATTTTAAGCATTTAGATTTTTTCAAATATCATATTCCACTGATCCGTTAACTTGGCCTCTATCCCAGTCAACATTTTCCAATAAAGTACAGTATGTATATTACATGTACACAGTGTCTAAAGTAACATGACTTTTGTTACAGCGCCAGAAGGCAAACGTTCATCCGGATTGACAGCTGTCTGGGTAGCCAGGAACAGATTTGCTGTCCTAGACAGAACACACACAGTAAGTAATAAGTTCAGTCAGTGTTTGCTTTAGAACCATAAGTGAAAAAATCCACAAGAGTTTTCTTGTTTGACTTCAATGGATTTGTAATCAAGCGAATCCTTAACTCACAATTTCAATGCAAGTAGTAATTAAGTCAGAGGCTTTCCATGTTCACCAACCTGTACCATTGGAAACCTTTTTAGTTCCTACTGATGAAGTCCATGAGGAGTATAGATTTGGCTCCTTTTGTCTGTCCATGTGGACCTTTGTCTCTCACATGTGAATCAATTTCTTGCAACCTAACACAAGGACAGTATGTCTGAGGTGCATATTTTTGTCAGTTTGTTTCATGCTATGATCCAGTATGGTTGGTCACCAGGCAGCCATTTCGATACACGCTATGATCCAGTATGGTTGGTTACCAGGCAGCCATTTTGATACATGCTATGATCCACTATGGTTGGTTACCAGGCAGCCATTTTGACACATTTATTTTCTATCTCACAACATTATTCTAATCGTTAGTGTTTTCTCTGTTAACAGCTGCTGATCAAAAACATGAAAAATGAAATCACCAAGAAGATCCAGGGTCCCTCGTGCGACGAACTCTTCTACGCCGGAACTGGCATGCTGTTGCTGCGTGACAGTGATTGCGTCACGCTGTTTGACGTGCAGCAGAAGAGAACCCTGGGATCTGTCAAGATATCCAAGGTCAAGTACGCCATATGGTCACCTGATATGTCACATGTTGCATTGCTCAGTAAACATGGTAAGTAGACTAAGATGTCCTGTAGCTTTTCATTGAATGAGATGTATCTGTCGTTCATGAAGTGTAATTTGGTGTTCCTGGTGTTGCACTTTACAGAACCAGAATACTTGTACACCAATTCTAAAATTGGGGATGGATTAAGGGGAGGGGGGGTGGTGAGGGGTGTCAACCTTATGATGTTGAATAGAATCAGACAACCATTTCACTTTGCCTTGGTCAGTCTCCATAAAATATTTTTACTACAGCCAAATTTTACCCCCGACATCAACAAATGCAGGTTTACCTTTCTAAAACCAGTGTTCTGCGCAAATCTATTCTATCAGTTGCAACACTTTGAGGCTTACACCTGCATTACGATTATTGCTTTGGGTATTTTAGGAGAAAGAATTATGGTGTATTCAGTAAATGTTCACGTTTATTTCTATGTCTTGTTTCTGTCAACAGTGATATCTGTGTGCAATCGTAAACTGGAGAATCTGTGTACAGTGCATGAAAACATCCGCATCAAGAGTGGTGCTTGGGATGAGAGTGGAGTGTTCATTTACACAACCAGCAATCACATCAAATATGCCATCACCAACGGGTAAGATACTCTGTACCAATATTCATTTCATGTGTAACTCCCTTTTACTGTACACATGTATAGCAGAAGGACCATTAGTATCAGTGTACACAAATGTTTGTTGGCTGTCATTTTACCTCTTCACCTCCCACCCCTGCCTTCCCTGTAAACAGATCCACAGTCACCATTGATACTTTGGTGGTGGAAGGGTTAAGTCTCTCTTGGTTGGTCTACTTAAGATTTCTTTATCATTTGTTGAGTCAGCCATATACCAAGACACTTGATGTGTAAATTTTCTTTTCATAAACTCTGTGAGAGCCTGCTAGGGTTTGTTGTGGCCTCAAAGTTCAAAGGTAAAATACTTCCAAACTCTGTTAAGAGTCAATTTGGAATTCTAGAAATGTCTTTGAGTCGGCCCTTTACCAGTTCATGTAATGTGTTAAATTTCCTCGAGTCAGAGAGAGAGAACTTGTGATGCAATGGCACATCGAACTGGCTTGGCACATCAAACTGGCTTACAGGACACAGTGCTTGGATCATTGGGCCATCATTGTGGCCTTAGAGGGCCTATGTTTTAGTGTCTCTTAGCTCTATCTTGTCAGAGGACATTTTGGTTTGCTTAGTGTCTGTAACATGGAAACACTGCAATTTGCTGTCATTTACTTTTTCAGTCACCCAACAAACTTCATGCTGCGTGATATCTCACATTCTTTGTTCCTTGTTTTCATAGTGACCATGGAATCATCAGAACATTGGATCTGCCAATCTACATCACCAGGGTCAAAGGTCAAAGTGTATACTGCCTGGATCGAGAGTGTCGCCCTCGTGTGTTGGGAATTGACCCAACCGAGTTCCGCTTCAAGTTGGCGCTGATCAACCGCAAGTACGACGAGGTACTTCACATGGTGCGAAACGCGAAGCTGGTCGGCCAGTCCATCATCGCGTACCTGCAGAAGAAGGGCTACCCAGAAGTGGCCCTTCATTTTGTGAAAGACGAAAAGACGAGATTTGCTCTGGCCCTTGAATGTGGCAATATTGAGGTAAGAAAGTCTGACTCTAAAAGGTAATGTCTTAATGAGGAAAATGTACCTTTCATAAAGCTTACCGTGGCAGTAATTGTCCGTCCATCCGGACCTGTGTGTCTCACATGTGAACCAAATTCTTTCCACCTAACACAGGACGGTATGAGTGAAGTATATGTACTTGTCAGTTTGTTTCATGCTATGATCCAATAGGCTTGGTCACCTTGGTACAGACTGTACCTAGTGATTTGCTCAATTAGAGATAAACTTTAAACCATAAACTTTAAACCCCCAAAATGGCTACATAGCTGAGCAACAGAACAGAACATGTGTTTTTGATTATGATAATAAAACAAATAATATGAGGTTTGCTCAACATTATTTGTCAGATTCTATTAGTTAGATTCTTAGATTCAATCACTCGGTCTATTGTACCAAAAGGATCAAAGGACAGATTGCATGAATGCCATGCTATTGTTTGCAGAGCAGCAGTGACTTTCTACATTCTGTAAGCCATCCTGTTCATGATGTGGCTCAGCTTGAGTGTAAGTACTGTAGTTGGATGTGTACTCTACCAAAACAGAGGTGAAAGACTACCTAGGATGTTGAAATGCATGAGATGTCTGTAAGTGTGATAATAAATTGTGTCACTGTTTTGTGTGTCTAATCAGGTTGCGTTGGAGGCAGCCCGAGCCCTGGATGACAAGAATTGCTGGGAGAAGCTAGGAGAAGTCGCCTTGATGCAGGGTAACCATCAGATTGTAGAGATGGCGTACCAGAGAACTAAGAACTTTGACAAGCTGTCTTTCCTCTACCTTATCACTGGCAACCTGGAGAAGATGAAGAAAATGATGAAAATTGGTGAGTTTTGGTCAACAAATGTTATCACTGAACAACTGCGTTTCATAGCCTGTCAGTTTGTAACAGCTTCCGCTATAGGATGACGTAGTGCTCAGTGTTTTATCATACATCTGTATCTTCAAGGTAGAATGCATTATGCCTTGGGGCTCATTTTAAAGGTCTTGGAGTTAGACAATTTTTTTACGGTGTTAGTTTTTCAAAAATTGAAATTGTTTTCTTTCACTATAGAGTTAACTCACGGATTGGGGTCATTCTGAATTTCAGATATCAATCATGTAGCAAACTTTTCACAGTGACCTCCGATTTTCATGCTGGATTTGGTAAGAAGTAACAGTTGAGAGTTTCACTGAGGGAAGTTTCACTGAGGGAAGTTTGAGCAAAAGTTTAAATCTTTAAAGTAGTTTTCAAGTGCTTTTGAACTCAATTCAAGTCTAGAAATCCTGTAATATGACGGCTTGCTGGTCTACATGGTGTCTTATTGAGTAGTGAACTGTGTGAAAAAAAAAACTGTGCATTCATGTGAGTGATCAGTTTTGCACAAGTTTGTCAAGCTTAAAGAAAAATCTCACCGCTTCCTTCTGTTCTTTATACAGCTGAGATTCGTAAGGACACCAGTGGTCACTACCAGAATGCCCTCTACCTTGGAGATGTCTCAGAAAGGGTCAAGATACTGAAGGGATGTGGACAAAGTAAGTGGGGATAAAAAGTTTGTTTGAGTTCATGAACAGTGCAGGAAGTCAGCATACTGATGAGAGTTTTCAAATTGACAAATTTGCTGAATCAATATTGAGAGTTACTGTGTAACACACAAGGCAAAGAATTCATCGTTTGATTGCTGTAAGCTGAGATGTGTAAAAGGAATGCCAGATAATTTATGGTCACTCGGTCACTTCTTTTCTGTTTTGATTAATGCGAGTTACCTTCAGAGTTGAAAAACATGTCATATTTCAAATGTAAATACATTCATTTGAAGTTCTCATTGGACAGAGGTATTGAAAATATGTTCTTAATGGACCTCAATTTATGCAGTATATTTCACATATTCGTTGCTGACTGATAGTTATGATGTATGATGTGTCAGCTAAATAAATTTTATCCCAGGCAAAAAAGAAATCCAAACTCATACCAGCATCAGAACAACAGAGCAAGAATGTTTACTGACATCGCAGACCCTTGAGACAGAGGGTCTATGCTTGCATTGTGCAGTGGTAATTGTGACACAGCGAGATGACGAAATAAGTCCACGGTAACCGAACAGTCTGTATATGGAGTCCTATAGATATTTTCTGCCCTGCCTTACTCACTGTCATTTTGCACACTGAATTTTTTTTATAAGTGACTGTGAAAAAATGAGAATGATGCACATGCCTAGTGTAGGATGACAAACACAACCTTTTTGACTCTTTGAATTCATGTTTACTTTATCTTTTCTTTCACAATGCAGAGTCCCTGGCCTACCTGACAGCAGCTACCCATGGTATGGAAGAAGAAGCTGCGTCTCTACGAGAATTATTTGATCCAGAAACTGAAACGGTAAACTTTGTCTTCAGCTTTCACAGTTGTTTGAGTGCTTTTTTTGTATGAGTGACTTGCAAGTCACTCTTTCTTATTATATCCTGCGTGGTAGATGAAACGAAATGTTTTCATTCTCCTGACAGATTCCTGAAGTCAACCCAGATGCGGTGTTGCTACAACCGCCGCCACCAATCACCCAATCAGAGGAGAACTGGCCGCTGCTCACTGTCACCAAGGGATTCTTTGAAGGGGCCATGACACGCGGCAAAGCGTCAATGGCGGCCACAGAGGTCATCGCGGATGACGGCGCTGAAGGCTGGGGAGATGATGCAGAGCTTGTGTTGGACGGTAAGTGTCTCAGGCACTGTCAGCTACCATCAGTTCATCACTGGAAACAGCAGTGTAGTAAAAGTCATAAACTGACAGGCAAAAAAAGAAAGTCAGGTCAATCAGTAAAAGTTTATAAAACGGCAAAACCAAAACAATATTTTACTCTGTGACGCCTTATGGTTAGACCATACTGTATGATCTGATGAACAGATGGCTTTTAAGTTTTTGTTCGAAAGTTTCCAAGCTGGTTGAATTTCTGATGTCACGTGTGTTTCACAAAAGGGACAACAGGTGTAAACTTTGATAATATTTTCAGTCTGAATATCTGTCCCCAAGGTGCATCCTACCCTAATGGAGCTTCAAGGCGATATATAGCCATTCATATGCTGAGTTCAGTTACACTCTGAACAGAGACCCTTCAGTATCTACTTCAGGGCTGAAGATGTTCCCGGAGTGTATTTCTAGAAGGATCCACAGTCCTGCTCAGTATTTTCCATGAATTGGATATGTATTTTTTGACTTTTTGAAGTAAATTTACATCTCTGATAACTATATTGTCAAAATTGTATTCAACATTGAATTACTGTTCATTTTTGACACAGAGGGCGGTGGATTTGATGATGAAGGCATGATTGGTATTGATGATGAGAATGCCGATGAAGAAGGTGGTGGTTGGGATGTTGGTGATGATGACCTTGAATTGCCTGCTGATCTGGTAAGCCGGGATTTCCCTGCCTCAACTGAACAAATGCTTCTCTTTAACCCTTTACCGGCCAGACAGTATCACTTTGTCATCTGTGAAGTCAGTAAAAAACCGGTATTGAGTCAAAACCAGGGGTATTTTTAGCCATTTGGCTTGCTCTGTTACAGCAGCTTTAGTCAGTAAAAATAATCTTTACAGTATCTCTGTTTTCAGGGGCCTTCAAATGCTCTGTTTAAAATGTAGTGTGCAGAAGTACAAATTTCAGATACAGACAGGTTTTACTTTTAGCAGTGAATGTTTACTGAATTCTTACAGCTTTGTCTCTAAACTTTGATAATTCCTGTGTCTTGTTCTTGCAGGATATTGGTCCAATGGTTACCAGCGGTGCTGATGAAGGCTACTTTATCCCTCCAACCAAAGGCACCAGTCAGTCACAGGTAGGTGTTTGAAAGAACTTGCTGAAACAAACTGATGAGATCATTACTTGTTAGTTAGGTATGGGTCAGTATTTTAATCCACAAACTCCAAAGAATTTCAGTTCACACTGCACTGTTAACCCTTTCACCACAATGTTTCAGCCCAAACCCATTGTTGTCGATGGTGAGTGTGGACCTGTTTACATGAAATGGGGATGAATAGGTTAAATTTAGTCGACAGCATTGCTCACACCCAATGAACTTACAATTCAAAGTATGTATTGTTTGATAATAAAAAGGTAACCTCGTGTATTCTGAGTATTGAAGATCATTATGTTAATGACACATCAGAGGCAATGTACAGAGGCAGGAAAGGTTATTTGCTGATTGGTAGAGGGTGATTGTTCATGGCAACTTAGGGAGTCTTAAACTAGGGCTGTTGCGTCGCTCATTGGCTGCATTGAAACAGTTCATTAATGTCACTGATATTTAGGCAACTGATATGCTACAACTTCCAAGACGCTACTCATTGCCAGACTAAATCACATCAAACAGAACTTGTTTTAAACACATGATATTGCAGGTCATTTCAAACTTGAATTTGTAACATTTTGACGGGATGTGTTGAGGAGAAAATGGCATTCAACACAAGTCTCTGACATCTATGAATATGTCGTGTATTTTTACAGGTATGGTGTAACAACTCACAACTGCCAGTGGATCATGTGTTAGCAGGGTCATTTGAAACTGCCACCAGGGTGAGTAAATCCTACATGGCATTTTTCCATGTTTTCTTACATTGTTTATGTCCATAAAAATTTAAGATAATTTGACTATACTAAGTCTGATGTATGGGATTTATCTCTGTACCTGTCTCCCTCCCTTCCATCCTCCCCATATGTATCCTTGCATTCATTCTATGTTTGCCTTGTTCTCCAAACTGTGTTCCGTATATTTCAAAGTGCTTATAAATGGCCTGATGGTTCACAACCCAATCAGAGCTACATTATTCAAAAGAGATTGCTGTAGCATGGACCGTGTCTCCCCTCTTGTAAATTTCTATCACACCCTCCCTCCTCAATTCTCCTCCTCCCCTTGCTCCCCTTTAGTATCTCCCCATGATTTACTTCAGTTATCAATCCAATGATGCCACAATCACATTTGACGGTCGTCTTTCACAGCAAAATATTCCTCAGAATTTCTCCCACCAGTAAACTCTGTATTGGTTTCTAGATTACTAATATAGATTTTTTTTTTCTTCAACAGTTATTACACGATCAAGTTGGTATTGTAGACTTCACACGGTACAGACAGTTGTTTATGTCTACATTCAGCAGAGCCAGGACAGCCTACACTGCATTGCCGGCAATACCTTGCATGTTTAACTTCCCACATAGAAATTGGTAAGTCAAAGACAGTCATGTCTGCCATCCATGACATCACATATTGTGTGCACATGCAATGTATAGCAAGAGTGGCGGTCTGTATCTAAAGACAGTTGTCCATATGTATGTTTGGGTATCTGTCTATCTGTGTATATGCCGGTCTGTCTGTCTTATGTGTGTGTATGTATTTAAACATGTTTGTATACATGTTTGTCTGGTGAAGTTTATGTATATCTACTTGAGTGTATGTAATATGTAGTATGTATGTATGTATCTGTGTTGTGTATATGTCACCGTATGGTTTGTATGTCAGTACTTATGTCCATATGCATGTATGGATTCATGGATGGATGGAAACTATGTATGCACTCTGCAAAATATGTATACTGAATTAACTTACAGAAGGGCCACGTTGATTGCTTCAGTCTTGGAAAGAAGATGTCCTGTCAAAATGAAAATTTCTTTGGCACACTACTCAGATTGTTTTGATATATATTGAAGGCAGGCTTCATGTCCACTTCATTTCATTATGATATTTGCTGTTTTCTTTGCAGGAGAGAGGCTGGTGCCCGTGGTGGTGTCCCAGCCATAGGTTTAAGACTCAACCACCTGGTACAGAGGTTACAATCTGCCTACCAAATGACCACCACCGGTAAATTCAACGAGGCCGTCGATAGGATGCGTGTCATTCTCCTCAGCATTCCACTGCTCGTAGTTGAAACAAAACAGGAAATAGCAGAGGTGAGCAAATAACTGTGGTTTTGCATCAAAACAATTGAAACAAGTCATTGCCAATGACATAGTCCCTTCTTTGGCAAAGCTACAGAGGAGGCGAGCATTTTTTTTTCTATGAACCAGCAAAATCTCCTACTAGTTACACTGCTACAATAACTTGGAGTCTAGATTTTACAAACTGTCCACAATGATAGAGGCATTACATGTTCAGGCAGTGTTGACAGAACAAATTGTGAGCATTGACACATGCTGCCGAGGAAACAAGAAGGCATCACCAGTGTTCTCTGTAGGCCCTTCAAGCATCACGTCTCCATGACGCTTGCCTTGATCGCCGTGACGCTTGCTAGAATGCCGTGACGCTTCAGATTTTTCCCGACACCCTTGATTGACAGCCACGCTTGACAATTCAGTGTATATTCATTGGCATGGGACTTACAAGTTTCTGTACAATTGCGACAAGAAATAACTAAAGTAAATATTGGAAATCTGCCACAAACCAATACGCTTCTCAAGGTCTCAAAACCCATATCACTGAATTGTGGCCTTGATGAACCCCAAAACATCCGTGTATGGTGTTGGTATATATCTGTGCATTGGAGATGTTCTCATAAGGTTGACCTTTGACATCCACAGGCTCAACAGCTGATTGGCATTTGCAGGGAATACATTGTAGGCCTCTCCATGGAAACCAAGAGGAAAGAACTTCCAAAGAGTTCACTAGATGACCAGAAAAGAAACTGTGAGGTAAGATCACCACTCCTTGAATACATATATCATAATCTTTGACCTCAAGTCGACCTTTTAGTTTACTGGTCGTTGCTTACATGTTTTCAAATTTTTTTTTCAAGTATAAATATGAAAACAGAGGACATTGATAGCACACAGCACAACTATTTTTCTCATTTTTGCCACCAGATGGCAGCCTATTTCACCCGTTACGAGTTTTCAAATGTGTCCGAAAGTTTGAATGTGATAATTGTGATGACACTCATGGCACATACAATTAATTTTGTTTCTCCCTTTCACCACTAGATGGCAGCCTATTTCACCCATTGCAACCTACAGCCCATCCATCAGATGCTGACACTGAGGACAGCTCTCAATCTCTTCTTCAAACTCAAAAACTACAAGACTGCAGCTTCCTTTGCACGTAGACTGCTAGAACTAGGACCCAAACCAGATGTAGGACAGCAGGTAAGATGACCGACCACAATTGTGTTTCACCACTGAGAGCTTTTTAGTTGGATTTAGAGTGGGTTTCAATTCAGTGCTACAACTCTGTGTATGAGACCGTTTTAGATTCAATAAATGTCTTCTTTCAGCTGTAATTGTTACTAAAACCAGCTACATTGTAAATCAAGTGCAATCAACTGTTCAGCTATCGGTCTAGACTGAGTTGTTGTACCATGCTGGGTTACTGTAATTACTGTGTGGGTGACTTTGAAATGTGTTGTGGTACCCAAGTTAATAATTTGCATTGCACATACAATATGTCTGTCTCACATCCAGCGTTGTGGCACTGAATTGAAACCCAACGTAAATGTCTAATTTTCCCGTGCAGTTAGAGCTGCATTACCACCCTCCTGTATAAAAGGAATAGTTTGAAACAATCTCATTATTTCCTTTCTCACTGTCAATTGTTTCTCTACTGAAAATCTCTGAATTATTAAAAACTACTTCCAGATTAGGTCATCAGAATCAAGGAGTCCACACTGCTAATACACACACACACACAACCTCCCCCACATCTGACGTGGTGCTGTCTCTCTACCATGTGTGAACCAAACCAAATGCTGTAAAGCAGGGATGCAAGGGTTTCAACAGGGTTGGGTGATCTGCATTGTGTTTCATGTCCATCAGAAATCAAAGACTTAACAATTTAATCTGAGAAGCTTTGACGTAACCTTTTAATCACCATACTTTTGAAAATGCCCTGTCTTTTTAATTGCGTGATTGTACCTATGTACAAGAAAATAGGGTGCGCTAGTCCATGCAGACAGGTAAAATTTGATTCTCTGATATCTTTGCAGACTCGCAAAATCCTGCAAGCATGTGAGAAGAACCCAACGGATGCACACAAACTCCAGTACGATGAACACAACCCATTTGACATCTGTGCGGCAACATACAAACCAATCTACAGGTGAGTTGTCTCATTTCCTGATAGGAATC
Source organism: Ptychodera flava (assembly GCA_001465055.1). Taxonomy (NCBI): domain Eukaryota; kingdom Metazoa; phylum Hemichordata; class Enteropneusta; family Ptychoderidae; genus Ptychodera; species Ptychodera flava. Next base: position 213,911 of record LD347245.1, on the reverse strand, counting down.
AGTCAAACAGGCAGAGACATATGCAAATCATCTTTTATTCGATTTGCGATTTGGCTGTACTGGAACATTGCTGGAATTAGTTACAGTGATATGTGTATTCTGACTGCTTGTGCAGTGCAGTGCAATGCAATGCATTCAACCCTTTGAGTGCCGTAATTTTTGCCACCAAAATTTTAGTGCAACACTTTAGTAATCTTTATGAATTTTTCTGTAATTTTTTTGACAATTTTGGGCTGAACTTTCAATTTGCTACAGTTTTTGATCAATTTTGGGACAAAATCTGAAGAAACATTGTCTGGATCTGAAGATTATCTGGGCTACATTTTATATAGGCAACAAAAGTTTACTTTGACACTAAAAGGGTTAATTTTCTTGAAGAAAACTGTCCCAGAGAAAATGCCACAAGATCTGATATTATCTGTATGGTAGACTTGTTGTTGCTGAATCTCTGGAACATTGAAGATCCAAAAACATGCCTTCTTATGCATCAGTACTTGTATATTATGCATTTGAAAATCTTCAACATCATAGTGCACTGGATCAAGATAACACTCATACAAGCCAAATGCGGCATTTACCAGTTTTCCATTCACATATGTCCGACTAAGAAATTCACAACTACACAAATCACACATAGAGGGCGCACTGCTATTTGCATAGAAGCAGTCCACATTGGCAAAATCATTGTTACAGGAGGTTTGTTGCCACATCAGTGTGTCACATCATCTTCATCATCTCATGGTGTGATGTTTGTTTTCTTTGCAGAGGAAAACCAGTGGAGAAGTGTCCGTTGAGCGGAGCATGTTACTTACCCGAGTTCAAGGGTGAAATCTGCCGAGTGACCATGTGTACAGAAATAGGAAAGGACACCATAGGTCTAAGAATCAGCCCACTCCAGTTTAGATAAAATCAATTCAGATGTTCTCCATCTTTGATAAAAATGAACAGCAATTGAACTTTATTTTTTAAATGTTTTAAGAAGCATGTGAAATGTAAAATGTTTCTGTGACACGCCTTACCACTGCATCACACATACAGAGAAAAGGACCCTCAACTACATATGAAGACACAAAGGCCAATCCTTGTTTGTGGTGTCACTTTTAACCCATGCACATCCCTCTTGTCAGTTCACATTTCTGATAGATCCATAGGAAGATTCTTAACTTCTTTTCACTGTAGGGGTGGGAAAAGTAAAATTGGTGATGTGAAAAATGTTCAGCCACAAGTAGTTTTTCATTCAGTAACTAACACTATCAGCGCTTTGTGGTGAAGACCTTTGAATTTCTGTATTTTTCTTTTTTTTCTAGAGTTATATTAATTTTTTCATGTCTTCTCTGTGGCCATACTTTTGAAAGAATTTGAACAAGTCACTTTGCATAGCGAAGGTGTAAAGAAGAGAATCTTTTAAAAAATTGTGGATTAGAGAACATTTTCTCTTTGTGTAACCTTCGGAGTTGGTGAAGAAAGAATAATTGTGTATCTTCTGTGCCGTTGTTTGCTTTGAAAAAATTCAAAGAAGATAGGAAAAAATTTTAAGGTCTCTCCATGACCTACGATGGTACAACTTTATTTATATAAACAAAATAAATGTGTGGATGGCCCTGATGTAATTACAATGAAAATTAATGAAATTACAAGTCTTTTTTTCAGAGTTTCTTGGACATAGCCTGAAAAATATATCAATTCAGAAATGTATCAATATCGAGCCAACAGCCCAGACCAGGACAGTTTCTTCTTCAGAACTGTTGAACTGTGTCCGAGTCAAGCGTGAGTTAGGTGTAGGATGTGATCAGTCTGACCTTGGGTTGAAGTTCAGATAACCCTTCCATCCCCAGTCCTTGTCATGTACAATGGACAACTGTGGACTCTTACAGTCAAATACGGGGTTGGACTCTTACATTCAGACAGGGGGGGGTTGCAAGTGTGTATTGATGTTTCGACGGACACAAGTCACATCCATGTCTATTTACTGGACTGGTAGCAGCGTAATTAGATTTCTCATGAAAAGGATCAATTCTAGCCAATGTACTTTATCAGGGAAAAATTATGAAATTTTCTTTTGCAATGGCAAATGAATAAATGCATTTCATGCCAGGAGATTTGGCTCAATGTATTTTTTCTGTTGATATTCCCCCTGCACAATAATACACCTGTCCACAAGGAGTAGGCACAGACCTGAGTTCTATGGTGAAGCCGTCATTGATGATGATAGCACTCTCAAGTTGGAGAGTAAACTTAAATTATTCATGATATTTAAATAAGATTGTTCGTTTTTGTACGAGATAAATTTGTTGACTATGGTACCGAAAGGTTGCCAGAAATTGCACAACTTCTAGGTTGTCCCATTAGTGACTATGCTGCCCCACCCCGCACACAGTAGTTGCTGCCTGGCCAAGGTCTTTGCATTGATGCCACAACAGTCTGCCAAAGTATATCGCTTCAATTTGGTGATCACCTCACCATCACCGTAATAGTCGGCTTAAGTTTATTCCTTCTATTTACTCTTATCTTGATATTTGTATGCCCACAGACTTTAGACAAGACTGCGAAACTTCTTGAAGTAGATGCAGTACTAACACTACAGATGTGAATGAATCTGAGAAACTTTGGCAAAGATAGTTGTAACCGTACACATCAATTACTTCCAAGTGACCCCAGTTGCAGCAGTTACTGTGGGCCATCATGTTTGCCCTATGATCTACACAGCATCCTACCACTTGCGTGACAGTCAATTTAATATGATTTGATATTTATATGCCAACAGACTTGGATCACATCTACAGGCACCCCAAAAGACTGCACAAAGATCTCTGAAATATTAGAATTCCAAGCACACTGAGATACATTTAACAAAAAACAGTAATCCTATGCCCAGCCTCCAAAACCAACAAAAAATTTACGCAATGTCAGCAATATTGCAAAACTGAGGAAATTATTTCTCTGTCTCTCTCTCTCGGTCTCTCTGCATATATGCAGTAAATATATTGTATATATATGTGTGTGTGTGGACATGTCTACATTACAAATTATGCTGACTGTCCCTATCATGCATTATATTATCTAGTTGTCTTCACACTGAGACAGTTCATATGCAAGATGTACTTGGAATATATATATATATATATATATATATATATATATATATATATATATATATATATATATATATTGTTACGTGCAGAGAAACCGAACAAAAGGGTGAACTCAGCAGTTAACGTTTAAACAAAATTTATTACGAAAATAAAACTAATTGCTAAGTCAGGGATAGAGTACAAGCTTTAAAAGTGTACAGACTACTTATCTCAGCTGGGACGGCAAAGCTCCAGTCTCAGAGTTGTAACAGTCAGTCGGATGAATGAACAGTCCTTTGGCTTGCAGGCTTGAAACTGCACAAAGTCCACAGTATAAATCCAGCGTTGACAGTGAAGGTCTTGAAAAGTCTTGAGAATGACTACTGCTGGAGTTTAGTAACACACAAGAGACACGATCCCAAAAGTCTGACTGCAAGCCTGCTGTCCCAGCATTTATACTCATGTGTTTACATAAGCATATAAGAACAATCTAGAACTTTTATTGACATGCTAATTACTGTTCTAAAATTATCTCCCTTACACAACTAATCAACTTTCCAGAACATTCCAAACATGACTAATTGAATTCAAGGTTGTGAGGTCATCAAGGGCAGTGACCTTGAGAATGTTCTAGACTAATTGAACTCAGGTCATGATGAGTGTGGGGGAAATGACCTACATAACAATATATATATATATATATATATATATATACTGAGAGAGAGGGTGGACATTGTCTTGGCTCATCACATCGCTAAATTAGCATTTGTAGCTGACACAATTACCTCGTCTGTGTTGTTGAAATATTAATTGGAAATCTAGTGATGCGGAACTGTTGACAATGTTCAGAATTTCCATTGAGTAGTGTCGACAGCTTGACAACGTCTATGAAAATATGATTACCACGCATGGATACCATGCAATGCATTTCAAGTTGCTCTAGATTTTTGCACGACGGTGATGCACTTTGTCTGAACTAGACCTCATATATATATATATATATATATATATATATATATATATATATATATATATATATATATATA
>LD347245.1:177267-193719 GCA_001465055.1 Ptychodera flava | reverse complement strand
CATTTCGGTTGTTATGTTATACACATCGACAATATAACTAGTCAACACGGCGGGAGTTTTAGATATTAGAAGTTTAATCTAGTCAGTGAGATGAACGGTAATAAATTCTGGATATATCGCACAATATTTCTGAAATAAGATATCTCTGATTGATTTGTACAGGCGACAATAAAAAGAAAAAGCTTCTTGTCTTAAATGTTTTGATCTCGACAAAAATTACAAGTTCTTTCTTCTACTGCTAACAGCTGATATCTTCCTAGTTTCTACGGTTAAATGTAGTATACCAGCTAGAAACTGTAAAAGTATCGAACATTTGGTCGCGACAATGTGGCTACAGTAAATAAATCTCTGTCATGCACATAACTTGGGTTTCGTACATACCCTTGAAAGCCCTTTTCTCGTAAAGATATCTTTTAACTTACACATAGTATCATCCAGGTTTAGGATTTCACAGTTTAGAAAATCATTCTGCAATTCAATGTCGTTTGCAATATCGCATGAAGACAGTTTCTAAATCCAAAAAGTGTCTGCTCGTGACATTATCAGAAGTGGTGATCTCAAATTTGTATGGGGTGCCTTATGGTGAGAGGCGCTCCAATGTGCGCCAGCACAAGAGAGAGGGGAAGAGAGAGGGAGAGGGTTGAGGAAGAAAAGAGGGGGAAGAGGGTTGACGGTAGAAGAACCAGCTCATGCACTTACAACTATCTAGCAGTAACCTGTGTTATGCAAACAATTACATTGCATGACGGATTTGTTATAAATGAGAAATTTGAAATAAGTGAGAGGGCCTATCCGTACTTTGTAAGGATGTGGTGAAACTAGAACATCAGTGTCTCCTTATTTTCCCTTCTTTGTTTTTCATTCGATTGATCGCATGAAAATAAGGAATTTGAACTTGTCGTTCTCCCACCTTGTTTTCGGTTAACTATTTAGAACCACTGCCAACTCCGACAGCATCACGTGACAACAAACTAGCATCTGATGACACTCACTCGGATATTTTACCACTAACAAGTCTTGTACCATCAGATGTCAACGCCAAATCATGCTCTCTACACGTTGAGAAGATCGCGCCTGGGATATTGATTGAAACACAGCATGGAACAACTTTGACATTCATATGTCCAGATGGGCTTAAACCTGCCAATATGTCATTGAAAACTACATCAAGTTTCAGACAAGTACCGCCAATGTCCAGTACATGTGACGATGGCTCTTTTGACTTTCATCAACAACACCTGTGTACGGGTAAGGAACAAACCAGCCGATTCATGTTTTCTCTAACTGTTTGAATGATGAACATATGCCGAATGGCTTGTTCCATTGACGGTTCATGGTTTTTGTCTTTGACAGACGTGAATGAATGTGTGGATGGCCACAATCCGTGTGATTTGAATAGACGGTGCAGCAGCACAGTTGGTAGCTACAGATCTGTTTGTCACCATGGCTACAAAGAGGCGCGCGGTCTTTGTGTTCCAAAATTGTCGTCGACGGAAGATGACATCCACTACGATGAAACAGGTAAGGTATTGATAGTTACTGCAAACACTTTCCTCAAATACCAACTTCGATAGATATTATTGGATTCTTTATGTATCCATGCTTTGTGATTATTTCAGGGACTACGGGTAAATTCTGCCCTGAGGACGGAGCCTTTGAAGCAACACCATCTAGACGTTATTCACCTTGGATCTCATGTTCTATCTATCTATCTATCTATCTATCTATCTATCTATCTATCTATCTATCTATCTAACTAACTAACTAACTAACTAACTAACTAACTAACTAACTAACTAACTAACTAACTAACTAACTAACTAACTAACTAACTAACTAACTAATCGTTTACAGCTATAATGAAACATAAGAAAAATCTGGTTCCCTTCACCATCAATCGAGGTCGCTGCATGTATATCGACAAACCTTGTGAAATCTTACAGATAAAATGTATGCTATGGGATAAGGGTAGGCCATCCTATAGACACATACTACGCCATTTCTCAGATCGCTCAACTATGGTTGGATAAAAAAGTGATGCGTTACAGTTACAGAGGAGATAAACAATATTTATCCGCTTTCCCTTACAATGAAGTTGGGTAAAAAGAAAGTGTTGACCACATGCTGCATCGTACAGAGCGACCACAATCAATCAATCAATCAATCAAACAATCAGAAGAATTTATAGAGCGCCAGTATTCACTACGAAGTAGTGTTCAATGGCGCTGTACAAAGTTATGGCAAAGTGTCAGTAGGCTCTTTCGAAGAGATGGGTCTTGATGCTCTTCTTGAAATTGTCCAAACTGGAAGACTGCCGTATTTCTAAGGATAAATTATTCCAGTTAAGTAGAGCAGCACGCGAGAAGGCACGTTCACCATAAGTTTTCAGTCTGCATTGTGGAACATGAAGAAGATCCTTGTCATTTGACCGGAGAGTACGCGATACAGGTTTACAGTGGATTAAGTCTGATATATATGTTGTAGTGCTGTCATGAAGTGCCTTGTAGGTGATGAGTAGAGTCTTGTACTGGATTCTGAAGACAACTGTAGATTTATAAGAACAGGTGTGATATGATTGAATTTTCTGGTACGTGACACCATTCTAGCTGCAGTGTTCTGGGCGTACTGAAGTGGTAAGATGTCTTTGGCAGGTAATCCGTATAATAATGAGTTGCAATAATCAAGTTTTGTGGTAATGAGGGCATGAACAAGCATTTTGCAGGCTTCGTCGGTAAGATAGTGGCGAATGCGACCTATTGTGCGAAGGTGGTGATAAATGGATCTGCAGGTCAAGGCTATGTTGTGTTGTAGACTGTGCTGATCGTCAAAAGTAACGCCAATATTGCGGGCTGATTTTGCGAGTTGAATGCAGGAGGATCCAATGTTTATGTGGTCGATTGAACGAGGCAGGCGGTTTAACTGTGACCGGATAAACAGAACTTCTGTCTTGCTGTCATTTAGTTGCAGTTTGTTTTGTTTCATCCCGGTTTTGATTTCTTGAACTGCTGGTTCCATCTTGCTAACTGTGGTTAATGTGTCAGATTGGGAGAAATACTGGTATAGTTGATTATCATCGGCATATTGGTGGAAATCAATATTAAGGTAACGGATGAGTTGATTAAGAGGTTGGATGTATATGCAGAACAGAAGAGGGCCGAGTACAGAACCCTGAGGTACTCCGAACTGCAGATGTTGAGGCTCTGATTGACAACCATGTATGGATACTGACTGGGTTCTGTTTCTTTAGGTATGATGAAAACCACTGTAATGTGATGCCGGTGATGCCAAGTTTGGATAATCTATCTGGTGATGAGTATATCATGGTCAATGGTGTCAAAGGCAGCAGACAGGGCGAGCAGAATGAGAAGTACACATTGACCTCTATCCAATGCAGTGCAGATGTCGTTATGAACTTTGAGTAGTGCTGTTTCCGTGCTATGATGTTTCTTGTATGCTGACTGCAGTGGTTCCAGTAGTGAATTGGTGCCCAGATAAGTGATCAGTTGAGATGCAACAACCTTGTCGATTACTTTGGATAGAAATGGGAGGTTTGAAACTGGTCGGTAGTTTTTGAAGATATTACTGTCTAATGACGACTTCTTTAGAATCGGTGAGAAAACTGTGATTGGGGTACAGTTCCAGTAGTGAGTGATAGGTTGATGATAACAGTTAAAATTGGCATGAGTTTATCAACACATTGCTTGAGAAGTGAAGTAGGAATAGGATCTAACAGACATGTCTTTGATGGTGAAATGGATATGATCTCCATGATACTGTCCTTGCTTACAGGATGATCTCCATGATACTGTCCTTGCTTACAGGATGAAATGTAGAAAACGATGATGCGGTGACAACTTCAAGGAAATCAAAGTCTGTTGATGTAGTGATAGAGTCCAGACTGGAACGGATATTACAAATTTTGGCGACGAAGAAATGTGGTTGAACTCTTCTACAAGTTCTTTGATTGAGGTGTGGACAGGTAGAGTATTAGCTTTTGGTTTACCTGATAGAGAAGAGAAGATCCGGAGGAGCGATTTCTGGTCACCCGAGTTGTCTGCAATGAGGTTGTTGTAGTATGACTTTTTAGCATTTCTAATTGCTTGGCTGACAAGATGACACTGTTCACGAAAGATCTGGTGATGAATTTCCAGCTTGGTTTTCCGCCACATACGTTCAGCTTTCCTTCTTTTTTTCTTTGCGTTATGAATATCTTGAGTATACCATTTGGTGTCATGACGCACAGTGACAATTTTCTTCTTGAGGGGAGCATGTTTTTGAAGGATTTCTGTGAGGTGTTTATTGTAGACTGATACAGCTCTGGGAAGATCAGTTGGCGGTGCGGTAAATTCAGGCTGCCTGCCCAAATTAAAGATGATATTGTCAACACAGACAGTGGAGATACATCGAAATATGGAAGGATGCTGCACTATCAAGTACGCACTCAGCGAAATCCAGATGGTATTAATAGGGACAGCCAGTTAATATTTCATTCTCAATAATATACAGAAAAGACACCCTATTACATCACTGGGGAAATAGTACTTTTTATCGTTAAAATTTATATTTCAAACGGTACAAACACCATCGAATGTTTTATAGAACAAATATTTCACTCAAATGTGGCAGTGACATGTAATCTACAGAGAACGTACATGGGTGTAGAGCAAATAAAAAAGTAAGAATACATTGCCGATTCGTTAAATAACGAGTTGTGGACTTCAGCTTGAAATAACATTACAAAAACAGATTGATTTGATCTTCATCCACAGGAGGGATACTCTCCACCTTGGAGCTAGCCATGGGTATGTAGCTAAAATAGTTACACTGAAGATTTCCAAGATCAAACTGTGATGTCACTGCGTCCTTCTCTCTCTCTCTCTCTCTCTCTCTCTCTCTCTCTCTCTCTCTATCTTTCTTTCTCTCTCTCTCTCTCTCTCAGTATACGGCATACCGACGGTTGCAGAGTGATCGTTCACGGTCAAAATAGTAAATGGAGTTTTGTGGAGTGTGTGTGTGACCGTCTTGGCAACTTTGCTGTCATTATGACCATGGGTAAAGAACCAAAGGTGAAATTATCACTTGACAAGATTCAAAATAATCCCGTTTTGGACAATCAAACATTTCATTATGCTTGGACCATGTTTTGGGTTTTAGTACGTTGTTGTTGATACTGTGGGGGAAGTATAAGGTCTACGACAATTTGGCAATGGGGGTTTGTTTTTACAATACGTACGTGTGTCTGTTTTCCGACAGCTACATCTGAGATTTACTGAAATAACACGATTTGAACTAATTTGGGATAATTGGATCTTCATTTTTTCAAATTTCTCAAAAGTGTTAGGTGCGCTATAGCTGAATGTTGCAATATTACAAATTACTCATAAAAAGAAGTGTATGTGTAACTTAAAAAGAAAAGTGGATGACGCTACATTTGCAGATTAAATCGACACTACTTCACCATTCAATTATCCCGAATTAGTTCCAATCGTGTTAAATGTTTTTGAACACAGAATGCAGTCTGACTTACCAGTATAATTGCGAATTATGATGGGGAAAAGATTCGTCAATAAACACGTCCAAATAACACTGTTCACCCAATCTTAGCTCGGTTATTGAACCGCTATACTTTGAGGTTGGGATTTGGCCGAGTGGTCTGTCGGTTGCTTCTCCGCTCGGTGGCTTGATCCTGTGAGTTTGAACCCGATTGAAAACACCGTATTTTCTTGAACTTTGAATATCGATGCTTGGAGGAAATAATGTTCTTTCTTCATCTTGAGAGCTTTTTCTTCAAACAGCAGTAGAAGTTGTTTTGACAATATGCTGCGTGGTGTCGTTTATGCTGATCGTCACTAGTTTTGTTGGCGATCGCGTGTGCATGGCAAGTGAGTACATTGACACGGCCAGGTGTTCTGAGGTCACGTGACCTTATTAGAGGTCGGATAAAGGGCGTGTGCTCCTGACAAAATACGCGCACTCTTTTCCCTCAAAATTATTTTAGGAAAGCATGATGGAGTTTTCAGCAGGTGGCTTTCCGTTGCAGCATACATGTATAAGGTGACTGCATATAAAATATAGTCAAGGCCATCCTTTAAAATGACAAGTACACGGTAAAAGTGTAGATTTCAATCAAAATATGGAAGGATGCTGCACTATCAAGTACGCACTCAGCGAAATCCAGATGGTATTAATAGGGACAGTCAGTTAAATGTTTCATTCTCAATAATAAGCAGATTAACATCAGATTTCTACGTGGTGCTTACACAGGCTATTCTATCGCTGGCCTTCTTTCCACTCGTAATTCCGATCGATTCTCAGCTTGACAGCAGGAAAAATCTGGTCAGTGGACGTCAGTGCCTTTTGTATATTTCACATCTTTCAATCATTTTTGTAGCCAGTACGGTCATATGACCGTAATGAGAAAATTTACTTCACAAAACGGCGACACATGCCAATTTTGTAAATCCACACAACTGTCTCTTTATTTACCCCTTCTACTTAACGTCTTCAATGAATTCACTCCATAAAACTCATGAAATTATAAAAGAAAATGTTTTTAATAGGAGAAACATATATAAAGCCGATTCATTGAAGTATAATTTAGCTCACTTTTTCTAAAACAATCATCTGCAAATAGCGAAAGACGATAAACATATACTTGTACAGATTCACCAGATACTTTACATCAAGTACAATGATGTCCTCACAAGGGAAGGCAGCATGTCTTTGATACCATTGATGTCATGTTTAAATGTTGTCAATATTTGTTAGGAAAGAACAGAGAAATAAATGTTGACATGACAAACTTATCACAATGAAATTGTGTGGTTTTTTATAAAGTATTACTTAAAAGTTTCTGCGGCGATTGGCGATACCTGAGCTTATAGAGATGTCATAAATTCCTTTACGATCCGTCCATAAATTGGACTGTTATCTACGTTCTCATCTCCCTTTGTTAAGTGGATTGTTTATTAATGACGTAATTATAATGTTTCCTTCAAGTTTCTTCGAATATATATATCATCAGCAATTAACAGTTTTAGAGTCAAGTGAAATAATTTCATGAGAATGTTTTCCTTGTGCTAGAATATGTCTGTCGTCACGTTCAATAGGAACGTGAACGATTTCCATTCAATCAAAGTCCTATCTTAAACACTTCGTTGTTGTTATTGTTGTTGCTGTTGTTGTTGTTGTTTCAACAGAAACCATGTGAATTACTAGTGATATTCAATCAAGTGGTGTTACTGAGCAATACCTTCTGGATGTTGAACTTAAGTATTCAATTCTTCATTCGTCTCAAGTAGTTTGCGTATCGGCGTAAAACTGCAAGGTGATCACCACATTTCACATACTACAGCCAGACAATGAACACTGGAACAGTTCAGATGGGTTGGATGAATATTTACAAATAGTACTGCGCATATTATAACAAGGTTTCGTAACCTAATGTCGAATTGGTGTTGTTTATAGTGGTTGGATAATACCGTGCGTTGCATTCAGGTATTTTATAGGGAAGCTACTAGTGAATCAACACATGAACAGGTGATCAAAATTGGCATTACATGCTTTCTATCTCTGAGATGATATTTTATAATCATAATTGCTTGTTGAGGAAGAACGCACCTCAGACAAAATTGACGTGTGGTGCTCCGTACCTCCGCCCCCGAAAATTCTCGGGGCGGAGGTACTGAGCGCCTTCACACGACTGCGCTTTACAGTCTAATTCAATTCAAATCTCGAGAAAACAAATCACTGTTAAGACAGGCAGAATACTGTCATTGCCAGGTTTTCTTTCCTTTTGGATTTTTTTTGAAATTTAAATTTTCTTTTTCTACAGCTTTTTATTTTATGAGTGAATAGGTCAAAACATTTAATTATTGAGCGGAGAAGTGAATGTTTGTTTTGAAAAAGACAAACTGTCATTGAAATTCCAAGGTTTGGCGTAAAACATTTTGTTTATAGAGAAATGTAATAGATTACAATATTGTAACTTCACTTGATGTAGCAGTGTTTGATACGGAGTCAAACGAAAGTAACTGGACGTCGACGTGTCAAACTCAGTGCATATAGTCATAGGTTCCAATCAATTGCTAGATGGCTTATGTATTTTCGGGTTTTTTTCCTTAGAGCTGTCTAGAAGCACATCCTGCGAGTGCTGTTATCTTCATTGAAATGGCATTAGTGATGATAACCATGGTACGTATAGAGTATCATCGCTGTAACGTAACGAAATAGTTTTACAGCATTTTCTTTTCAGGTCATAGATTAAGGTAACTATTAGATGAGAAAATCCAAAGGTTTCTCCCACAAAATCAACATATTCAGTAAACACTACAGGGATAAAAAAGTAGATTCGAAACAAAATCATAAACATAACTAAATGCTTTCACCATAAAGACAGCGCGATGCGTATGTCCCATGAAAAATTGTTTGTTAATCAATGGGCTAAGATATACCAATGGCCAAATTATCGGACTTGGCCGGTATTCATTCTCAGCAGGGCTCGAAATTAACTTTTTTCTCTGGTAGTCCACTTGGGCTACCATTTTCTGAAGTTAGTAGCCAAGTGACAATGGCTGGTAGTCCATGAATATTTTAGTTTAGGAATACTGTACTCGTCCGAGTATAAGCCCTGGTTCAGCAACACAATATGGCAGTAAAACTAGAGGCTTCAACTCGAGAAACCCCATGTTATGTGTCACGAACGCTTAATTTATGCCAATTTAAGTACATTTTAACACTTTCTATCACTTTCAAAATTGGCTTACACATCCAAAGAAATTGTAACTTGAGTAAAGAAACACAGAAAAAAAATATTCTCATGATCACTATGAACTGGCATGCCTTGTTAAACCCGAGTCTCTCTATACAGAACGTAATACATTGACACTGATCGACAACCATAGATAAAAGACAGCGAAACTCAGCCAATTTAACTGACACAGTGTTTTATATTACTATTTCAAATTAAACTGATTACACAATCTCTGGATACAGAAGTGACAGTTTTGTGAAATTTCAGCATCAAAACCCCAAAACTTGACACAAGTACGTCTTGTATCCTGCCGATCAACAGCATAGTGTGAACTGGCATGCAAAGACTACACACGGAAAAGCAACTCAACATTCTTGTATCAAACGCTCTGCATCTTGTGAAAACAACAACATAGCAGTGAAAATTTTTAAATAGTCACCAGCAAAAACTCTTCATAGATGAAAGGATAGTTGCTTCAAACAAATGAAACTGCATGTTGACTGCATTTAGCTCGTCCCAAAGTGACGGACATCGCACGCCAGGTATTTCATGTCCCAGGCTTTGGTAGTCCGTGTGGGCTACCATTTCATGGACTTTGGTAGTCCCAGGGAAAAGTTGGTAGTCTGTGGACGCGGGACTACCGCTAATTTCGAGTCCTGCTCAGCATGATTAAAATATTTCGCTTCTTCCATTTCAGGCAACGGTACTGGTATACTGGAATAATTGTAAACTGTGCGGTGACTTGATAAAGATACTTCGCGGACCGGAAGAGGAGATATTACGGTAAGAATGGTAGAAAGGTCATCTTTAAAAAAATAACTTGCAATCTAACGTAATATCTCATAATAATAATAATAATTTATTGTTTAAAGACCACTACACACCTTGTCTCAGTGGTCTGTACATTACAGAAAATTACTGGAAGAACTAAAATAAACGCAGAAAATACAAAATAACTCACAGAGGAAAGAGTGTAATTAAAAACAATCGATAAAAACAAGCAAGCTTAAAATCTAGACTAAAGGATCCTACCTAAAAACAGCAAAGAAAGTATTTAAAAAAATTTCACTAAAAATGATAAAAAATAAATAAATATAAAACATGCAGGTCAAAATTATATCCAAGTCAACAGTAGCATTGACGAAAAATAATGGTTTTAAGAGACTTCTTAAAAAGAGCGAATTTCTTCATCATCCTAAGTTCGGGCGGCAAACTATTCCACAGTTTAGGGGCATACACGCTAAAAGCTCTGTCACCATATGTTCTAGAAAGTTGTTTCCCGTGATCTTTGACAGAAAAGGGATTCAATCTTACACCAACACTTCTTCTGGTATTATGTACTGGGCTATCAATTGTTACTAGTTCTGATAAGTAATTTTGAACGAATTCATCTCGATTGACAATTTTAAAAACCAAACAAAGAATTTTAAAACGGATTCGTTCTTCTACTGGGAGCCAATGTAACTCCTTGAGTATAGATGTCATATCAATGTGACGGCCCATCTTCCGTCCAAACGAGCAGCAGAGTTCTGAATGTGTTGAAGCTTGCTCAATTTATATGCAGGCAGGCCAAAAAGTAGACTGTTACAATAATCTAACTTCGATGTTACAAAAGCGTGAACCAATTTTTCAGCACTGGGCTGGTCTAACAATTTTCTAATTTTACTTATCCGCCAAAGTGAATGAGATGCCACCCTACAAACATAGCGAATATGCTCGTCCATGAGACCGAACGAGTCAAGCATTACGCCAAGGTCACGTACAACAGTGGATGGCGAAATCGTGGCCTCACCTATTCGTACATTCATAGAATCTCATTCTAAAGAAGAGAAGGCATCCCACACTTAATGAAAAAATGCGGACCCCTTATTTCAATACGGTGGACCTCTCGTTTATATAGAATTGTGGGCCTACCTTTTCTGGAGAATAGTGGACCCAGCAAATTAAAAAAACAATAGTGGACTCTCGACTTCTGAAGAGTAGTGGACACCCAAAAAGTGAGATAAAATGATGCGACTCTCAATTTCTTAAAATGGTTGACCAAGTGGACTCCCAAAATGAAAAACAAAATCACTGGACCAAGACCCACTCCACAAAAAAGTTGGAAACAAATAGTGGACCCATCATTTCTAAAATAGTGAACAAAATCAAATTTAGAAAATAGTGAAGCCACCCAAAAAAAAAGGTGAAACCAACCACCCCCCAACATGATCAGTGTGATGAGAACTCTCCCATTGATTTCTCACAACATATTGTTGCAGTGCATGCATCCAAGCATATAAAAAGTAACACAGAACAGCATGAACACCTAGCCTGTTATGAAACACCTATAACCGATACTCTTTCTTGTGAGCAGCGCCGCTTATTACCCCCCCCCCCTCCTCCTTGTGGCCGTGCGTTACCAGAACACAGCCTTGGAAAATACCGATGTATATGCAGCCCATCTGTATAATAAATGGGTGATGTACTCTTCATGACAGACAATAAAGGTATTACAGGTCATCATTAGAGAGCAGTTTTTCCAATCAATTTAGAAAATTATCCATTATAGTTGAGACGCTGCTCCCCGAAGCCATGATATGGATGCTTTGGATAAGTCCATCTCAGAAAGAATGGGGTATTTTAAAGTGAGACCTTTCCTACTACTGGGTCCACTGTTCCGCAAAAATGAGGCTGCTCATTCTATGGAAATTGTGGTGTACGTCTGAGAGTATATCGTTCCCAACTGCTTTCCATTTGCAGTGAGAAAATTGCATCTGCAATAATATTATTCATGGTATTCTCAAGGACACGAGTGGTGCATCTTGCTGTGGCAATGATAACCAATCCACTTCGGGCTGTCTACTTGTTTGCCGTTTGCATTTTTGCTGAGGTAGTGGTTCTTTCAAGATTATAGAGGATGGTATCTTATGCAAAGTGTTGACTCATTCACAATGATGCAATTGGAAATTCAATGTTTTAAAGCATGGAGTGTTCAGCTTTGACATTACTTTTGAGCATGCTGGAGTTCACGCGAAAGGACTTTGCTGTTAAAACTAGAGAGATGGTGACAATTTGAACAAATGAACAAATATTTGAGTCTAAAGCTTCCTTTAACCTTTTATGTTATAAAATTATCAATCGACAATGTCCTAACATTTTACTTTTCTGTTTTTATTTGCCTGTGCACGCCAAGATATCTATTGTTATAGCTTTGTACTTGTAAATATTGTGTCGTCATCCACCACATTATTACCGATAATGTATTCGATTATCCAGGATTGTGGCCCCATTATTTTCTACTTCTACAAATTAAATGGCATTACCAAAACCAAAATAATAGCATTAACATACCCGCACCTGGTCAATAATGGACTCAAGCAAACTTTGCACTCCGTAATGTCATCGGATCATGCAAATTTTGCTTTCACCATTAGATGGGCCGGAGGGGAGGGGTGTTACATTATTGACTAAACACACACCTTCCACTCATTTCTTGTAGGGCGCCACCATTTTCCTTCGATTTTTTGCTACCAATAAAGAGGTTAGTACAAAGTAAATTTACAGAAAAGATGATATTCAAACTGCACTGTTACATGGTACGAAACCAGAGATTAATTGTCCAACATGTTATGTAGGTCATTTCCCCCCACACTCATCATGACCTGAGTTCAATTAGTCTAGAACATTCTCAAGGTCACTGCCCTTGATGACCTCACAACCTTGAATTCAATTAGTCATGTTTGGAATGTTCTGGAAAGTTGATTAGTTGTGTAAGAGAGATAATTTTAGAACAGTAATTAGCATGTCAATAAAAGTTCTAGATTGTTCTTATATGCCTTTATAAAAGGGACGTGCACTGCTTCCAGTCAGACTTTTGGGATCGTGTCTCTTGTGTGTTACTAAACTCCAGCAGTAGTCATTCTCAAGACTTTTCAAGACCTTCACTGCCAACGCTGGATTTATACTGTGGACTTTGTGCAACTACAAGCCTGCAAGCCGAAGGACTGTTATTCATCCGACTGACTGTTACAACTCTGAGACTGGAGCTTTGCCGTCCCAGCTGAGATAAGTAGTCTGTACACTTTTAAAGCTTGTACTCTATCCCTGACTTAGAAATTAGTTTTATTTTTGTAATAAATTTTGTTTAAACGTTAACTGCTGAGTTCACCCTTTTGTTCGTTTTCTCTGCACGTAACAAACAAATAAATTCATGCTAAATTCAAAATTGAGCAAAATGTGCAGCAAACACTGCGGCAGAATTCCAGAATCAGTAAACGTTTTCTTAGACTGAAAGGTCCGTCGTTCGAGGACGCTCCCTACGCCCACCTCGTAAGAGGGTGAGCGTAGAGAGCGCCCTCGAGCGACGGACCTACCAGTCTAATGTTTTCACCAAACTACAAGTTTATAATGTAAAATGTAACTTTACTCTTTTTCTAGTCAGTAGAAACGAATGAAGTGATTTTGTTTACGTATTCACTTATGGAAATGTTATCATGGAAACACAGCAGAGTAACTAAAAAAAGGAAGTCAACGTAGCAGTTTTTACAAATGATACCACGCAACATTGCATGCAAGGAAGGCATAATCAAAGTCATTTTAAAGGGATACAGTCGTCGGAACTGAGCTTAAAGGTCGTATGGGACCCATACGACCAATGTAAACGCTGTATCCAAGGTACAATGGTGATTGATGAAAGTTAAAACATATCTGTCATAATCTACATTGTTTAATTTAAATGTTGCAGCTATGATGATGAGATGAATCCAGATATCCTGCGTGAACTACATTTTTGTAAACAAGAAACTCGCTCAGGTGAAGTTCCGACGATGGTTTCCCTTTAAGCCAAATTTTACGATGATAAACAGATGACTACATGAAACTAAAACACTGTACCGGTGATTTTGTGTGATTGTTCACAACTCTTTACATCTATGCTTTACAGATGTTAATTGTCCTGAGAGCTCGATATTTTGAAGATGATGAGGAATACAGAGCTGCCAAGGATTTTGAGTTGGAGGATTCTCAGAGATTGCAGATCCAGAAAGAAATACTAGGCAGACGCCGAAGTCAAGAACGACATCAAGTTGAGAATCCACTATCCCAACCAAGTAATGTAAGTATTCATCTACAGTATGTCACTGAAGGGACTGTTCAGAATTTACTTACAGGGGAGGCCAGAGGATTTTCTATTTTTCCCGGTGATTTTTTTCCCATGGTCCACCCTAGTAAATTATGGAGAAAATCTATGGTACCCCTCATATTCCCTGGGTTTTTTCCATCTTCACCCAATATATACATGCATGCCTACACACTAAGACACAGAGAGTCTGACAAGTTTATCACACTTTGTAGGAACAATACAGTGGTCGTTTAATCAGTGATATAACTATATCTTTCAGAGTTACAATTAAGTGGCCATATAGCTTGTTTTGTAGGGACTGCAAGTGGCACACTATTGGGAAGGCTAATGAACAAATCAAGTTGTAAATTTCTGAAGAAAATTATTAAACATGAATGCTTCTTTTGATACGTCCACTATAAATGATCCATTTTATAGCCCTTTTCTTGATTATTTTGACGATCACTTTGTCCCAGATGTTGTTATATCAGTGTTCTATATCATCAAACACTTTGGTTGTAAATGTTGCCTAGTTGTTTTTAACATTAAATACTGCTAGCAAGTACTCAGAGGAAGAAATAATAGAAATAATATACAAAACAGGGTGTGTTCACTGACTAGACAAGTTGTCTCACTTTTTCCAGAAGTACTCTCCCATAGGTGGAAATGAATTGAAAAAGTTTGCAAACATTTGACTGCATGGGGCAGGTACAGGCTTTCAAGGTGAAGGACTACCCAATACCAAAAATATTGTCATTTTCCAGAAATCAGATACATTTTATGTTGTAGCTTGTAAAATGGCTGTTCCAAATCACTTCTTGAGATAATTTACATTCAACAATCCATTACCCTGTGATTTTGAGCTCCACACAATGACATTATTGCAAATTGACCTGTTCAAAGAAAACAAGTAAACACGATTGGAACTAAATGTTGGATAATTGGATGGTGAAGTAATGTCATTTCAATCTGCAAATGTAATCTCAACTGCTTTTCTTTTGAAGTTAAACACATGTCTTTATGAATAATTTGTAATGTTGCGCAATTCAACTGTACGGCACCTAACACTTATGAGAAATTTGAAAAATATGAAAATCCAATTATCCGTGTTAGTATCCTCTACATTTTTCTGGCCATCTTTATCCTCATCCTTTCCGCTACAACAAATGTGATCTCTAGAAAATGACTATATTTTTGGTATTTGGTAGTCCCAACCTTAAAAGGACATTTGCTGTAACTTTTGGCATTTGTTCAATGTTTTACTTTCTGTGTATCAACAATTATTTCTTATTCTATCTACATAGAACACCCAATGCTGTGTGATAGCAACACTGGCATACACTAGTACATACATACATAAATGACCATTTTTATTGTTTGCAAATGAATTCTAGTCTTTACTTGATCCAAGATCTCTTTTCAACAATGACAACACTGATTGTTCACTGTATGGTCTGTTTTGACATGCTAAATACTGGACATTTCATGATGCTTGAGGGAGGAGAACAAGATGCTGCAGTAGATGTATTAAACCACTGTGAATATTACCAAATTTTTGCAGCTAAAGGAGTTTATGGGCACTGCTCACGATCCCTGGGATCGCCTTTGTTCTAGTCTGTAAGAGGATTATGGAGGTGTCATAGCCTTTTGTTTTCAATTGAAATTGTAATATGGGGGATAAATTTTCTAATGAAACAATCTGGTGCTAACACAACCCTTTAATTACACTTGTGGAGTTTATCTGTCACTGAGGTAGCTACTAAGGTTCTCTTTTTAAAGATCAGGACTTCTGGGCAAATATTGAATTGATGTGGTTTTTCCTAAGTCCCCCTAAAAGATTGTGGTATTTTGGTCTGGTCCCCTTAATTTTTCTTTGGGGAAACGGGTGCTGAATTTTTTGGTTAGTTTTCTCATTTTAAGTAAAATTTCTTCTTCTCTGAAACCGCTCGCCCAATTGCTCTCAAATTTTGATTGGATGTTTGCAAGGGTGTTACCCTTCTAATTGTTGAAATTGTGACAAAATTGGAAATATTACTGTTTTGGGGCAATTTTTGTCATTTTTGGTCAAAAAATCTTAAAAAATATATTCTTTTTAAAGCCCCTGTACAGATAGCTTTTATATTTGTTGTACAGATGTCCAGAGATGACAATAGTTACATATGTGGAAATTGTCCTGAAATATACAAATTTGTATTTTTTAATACATATTTGTCATTTTTGCAAATTTTGGTCATGAAAACTTGTTCTCAAAATTACTTGTCTGATAGCTTTTTAATTTGGTACAAAAGTCCCAAGGGATGTTATTAGATAAATTTTCTGCTCAAAGTTTTGGGAAACCCCCAAATTTTTATGTTTTAGGTAATCTTCTTTTGTGACCTTAAATGACCTACACCAACCCAGGATATGTTGTGAGAGAGTTTTGAAGGCTGTGAACATGATTTTGTCATATTTAATATCAATTTGTAGTAAAATTTGATCAAGAAAACAAAGCTGAGATAAATTTTTTCATTGCTAACCAATGTTTGCAACTTTTGCATGTAAGACACACAAGAACTGATGAGAAATTTGGATCCAGGATAATTCCAGATGTCGTAATTTC
>LD347245.1:142818-177252 GCA_001465055.1 Ptychodera flava | reverse complement strand
CGTGGAAGGCATTCAATATCTGTAACTGATTTAAGTGCTGTTTACATTCGAATGATAGCACTCATAGCATTAATTAAAACATCCCCAAATTAAGTTGTAAATATATTTCCTGCCAGCTGGTCTTATGTAAACCAAGGGGTGGAACATTTGATATTCAGGAGGGGGTAGGGGATAGAAGATTGATGAGGTAGCGCTACTTTTTACCAGATCCCTTGTACATTTTTTCCCGCTCTTTATTTTTTTCCCACTCTCCCACCTTTTCTTTTTGTCTAGCTTCTCTTGTTAATTTTTTTGTTGACATTTGCTTATGTATTTAGGATCTGCTTGCCCCATTGCTATAGAAGTTGATATGCATGTTCCTGAAGATGACCTCCAGTACCTAAGTTGCAGACCGTATTTGCTTTTGTCATTCTTGTTTTTACTGTTTTAAATGTTTCTTGAATTTACCAATTCAAACCAAATGTGAGCACACTGTCCTTGACGGTATTTTTTTCATAGTAATATTTCTCATCAAAGATGACAAGGAACCCCCTCATACCATATATTTTCAAAAAGCACAGATTCTAAAATTTAGTATGGTAGCAGTAGTTTATTCAGAGGATAAGTGAGTGTATATTTGGGGTAAAAAACCTAAATTTTGGTATTAATGATAAAAATTAACTCAAAAGCTGTTTGCTGGGGTGCGCAAAGCCTGCCCTGAGTTCAAATTCAAAAGTTTGATCCCCGTTTTATTGTGATCGGTCCATAAGCTACTGACTGATGTAGCTCCAACTTCTGGCAAGCAGCATAGTCTGTTGAGGAAAAGGTAAACAAAATAATTTACTCAAAAACGAGTTCAACATTGCATGGTATATGTTAATCATGATTCAAGTCACAACAAAACTGTATTGTATATTATATCATACCAGTAAAAAAATAAAATAAATATCATACCAGTATATTGATGGCACAAATCCAGTGATCTGATTGGTGGAGACGTAAACTAAGAACCGTGATATATTGGCAATATACCATGGCTGGCATATGCGCGAGCTCTCAGCTTGAGCAAAAATCTGTTGTTGATGTTACCCACCCCTCCAGGACAGCATATGGAGGGATGGGGAGGACAGCATATTCAGTAGATTTACACATGTGCATTCTTACAATTGAGCTATTGTAATGATTAGTTTAATATGATAGAGATCTTGAAAGAAATTAATGTTTGAGAATATGTAGAATTTCTTATATACCCAATGGCATGATATGGGATCTGCCTTTCTCATTAGGTTGATGTTACCCACCCCTCCAGGACAGCATATGGAGGGATGGGGAGGACAGCATATTCAGTAGATTTACACATGTGCATTCTTACAATTGAGCTATTGTAATGATTAGTTTAATATGATAGAGATCTTGAAAGAAATTAATGTTTGAGAATATGTAGAATTTCTTATATACCCAATGGCATGATATGGGATCTGCCTTTCTCATTAGGTTATCAGTAACAAAACTAAAAAGGACATTGGCGTACAATTTTCGCAATTTATAAAGTTACTTAGTACAAGCAGAAATGATTTATAGCTTACCAAGACAAGCTGCAAATATTTTTGCAGCTTTGTTTTTGGCTGTAGAAGTGGGCACCAAGTCTTTAAAGGTTGTTGTGTCTTGTTCTTCTGTTAACACACCAATCTCTCTGCAAATATGAATATCTTGTATTTTATATCATTTCAAATCTTACTTTTTCTACATTGACCCTGCTCTATATGTACATAAAACAAGATATCAAATACAGTCAAAGTAAGCAAATTGTGAAATGATTTTATCTTTTTTGAATTTTTTTCCCTCTTAAAAAAATAGAACAGAATATAAAACGCTGTCAAGTTGATTTGAAGAATATTGTCAGTATTCAGATTTTTTTGTGATCTTTTTAATATTTTGAAAAATGCAGACTCAGAAAATATATGAGACAGTCAATAGGCTGTAGTGCCAGAGTACAGTCCGATACTTTCAATGATGCAGTCCAATCATTACATGCTAAAAAAGGGATGACAGGATACAATAAATCCATACCTGATTAGCTCAGCATGAAGTTCCAGAATCTTCTGGCTAGGTCTGTGTCATAGAATTGCAAATTAAAGAATAAACACAACACATTACAAAAAGCTTTGTAGGGTGTCATCTTCAGATATATAAACACAAACAAAATCTGACGAAAATAATCCAAGATGCCAGTTGACTTGTCTCAGTGATTGAACACCTTCAAACATTTTGACAATTGTAGTCTTTTTTATTTATGAATCATTTTTATGAAATTTGTCAGGGTCAATACAGTGAAAATTCAAGGACTTTTAATGAATGTCTTTTTTAGGAATCTGCAGTTTACCTGATATCATTTTTACAATGTATTATATTTACATTTTCATGTCATGTTATCTTAAAATTGATTATTTGATCATGTTATGAAAATTGTGGTGGATTATCAATTTTCTTGCATGTTCATGGACTTAATAGCATTTTCGATGACTTTTTTATGACTTTCCAGGAACATATAGACCCTGGTCTGTAACAAAGCTTAGTGTAGTTCACTGAAAAGTTTCTGTCTGTACTAGTGTGTGGTGTTTTTGACAGCAAGCTGCCAGAGGAAATTTCTGTAAAAAAAATTGAATTTTACCCAGTGATAGTTGTAATAATATGAGAAGGTATTAATATTAATAATTTTATTTGGTTGCCTGCAATAAATGTCTGAGTTAATTGTCTCTTTGTGTAATGAATGGCAGCATTATTATGTTTATGCTACAAGATACTTATAAGTGTACAAAAAATAACACCGCGTGCTTGGTGTTGTATCCAAATGGAAAATGAAATTATAATATAAGTCTCGCATATCCTGTGATTGCAAATATTATTCAGACACGTGTTCCATGAGGTTAGAGATGAAATCTTTTATGACCACCCTTGACTTACAGTGAAACGGTCATCTTCAGGACCTTCAATCCTTAAAACATCACTCACAAAATACGTATCAGGGAGGTAAAGATAACTATGTGCACTTTATAAATATTCTATTCTTGCCTCGAAAAAATACATATTTTGTTTATGTGTCTCCAGCAATACTTTTCAAATTTCAAAACCCAGGAAAAGCCAGCAGACATACCATCACATTTTATTTTTGTCCAACGAATTATTGAAGAAATTAAGTAATTATGTTTGCCTACCTTATGGAAGTACTTGATAGTACCGGGTCCAGGATTCCTATTGCGTTATGTAAACATAGAAAAGTCTCTGTTACAGCAGTCGATTAATAGCTAGTTTAAAACCAGACCTTAAGAAGAATAAACTCTCTGAGAGAGTGTTATTGTGCTATTTTTTATGTCTGACAGTCTTATAGGAGAAAGAATAAAAAATAGTGTCAATGATACTGTCCTCCCATTTTACAGACAGAGATACTAAGTACTAGTACACACATGACATTGCATTCTTACAGGTTGACTAAGAAAATTCCACTGCAAGTCCCAATTAATCTTATACCCCGGCAATATGAAATGCTCCATCTCATAATGACTTTTACACATCTGACAGAAAACAACCCTAGGATCAAGACTATCATGTTTTACAGCAATCCAACAAATACTTTGGGAGAAAATGATTTTTTGACAAAAAATGCGAAAAATTACCCCAAAAATACAAATATGAAAATTTCACCACAATTTGAACAAATCTGACAAAGGCCAACCCTAGGATCATACATACAAGTTTTCGAGGCAATGGGATGAGCGCTTTCAGAAAAGAAGATTTTTTGACAAAAAACAGGAAAATCGCCCGAAAAATACAACTTTCAAAATTTCACCACAATTTGAAGAAATGTAACTTAAAGGGTAGACCCACCTTCCTTGAGTGATTTTGGTCATTTTTTGTTTTATGGTAAATTTTGAATCTGTCTTATATGGCCTTTGAGTGGACGATAAGTTTGAAACCATATCATACTCGGAAATGAGTTAGATTTTAACAAAAATGAACATTGTAGGCCAGTTCGCGTGCCGTGTTTTTCTAATGTCTTAACGGTTTCCAGATTAGTCAAGGCTATCTCAAGAGCGTAAGTAGATTATGTTAATTCCGTCCGGAGGAGTGCGCATGCGTCAGTCTTCTTCCCAGCTGCCGGCAGGAAGTATGTCATGGCTACTGAACATGCTGAAGGTAGCCGTCGATTGCAAAAGCATGGTCCACAAAAGTGAAATATCAAGCATATGGCCGGGAATGAGAGGACAGTTAAAATTGTCAGAGTTACAGTCAGGCTTAAAACTCCAGTTTCCGATGCGTTGAAAAGGTGTAAACTGGAAATGGTTGCAAGCGAGGACTGTAACGCAGAACGCTTACTCATTCAACAAGTTGCCTGTCCCGTTTTTCTCGAGGGTCTATGACTAAACTGAGCTTCGAACAAAAGCTTGTGATACATCTTGCACACAACAGAGAGGCTGCTCGTTGTAGTTTACGTTATTTTTACCTCGTTTTCCTATGATACGTATTTAATAAAACTGTTCCCGTATAAAACAAATAACGGCCGAAAATCCAAATAGTATAGGTCTTTGTCTTTACATGTTTGCCAAATAACTTGAAGTCCAACATTCAAAATTAATCGCCGCCGAAAACCAAAACGTACATTTGTGTCCGCTAACAAATGACGTGGACTCAATGCAAAGTATAGTCTGACATTCAATGACCCCGCCCCAATCAAACTAGGCTACTCCGAAAATCCAAAAATTTCGTCTTTTTCTGATAACAGTATACATGTTTGTCTGCACCTAATGAAGTCCGACATTCAAAATTGATCCCGCTCCGAACTAATTGCGACTGATGATAAAAATGTCAGATGATTTTTTTACGTCTGCAAATGCCCAGTGAAATCCGGCAACCAAAACTGTTACCGGCCCCGCTTACGTTACGCTTTACTCGTAAAGCATGCAATGAAGATTACGTTCCTAGCCTGTACGTCACCACAAGTTTTCTATAATTTTTTTGTGAAAATGGTTGCGACGTCTTTTTGTTTCGACAGTTGGGCGAGCAACATTCCTCTCCGTAGAAATTAGAAATATGCCAATAGTTTGAAATTTTATAACGAGAAAACCGCGCCGGTGTCTGCTCTGCCCGGTTTGGAAACGTGAGCTTAAATTCTATGCGGACACAGAGGGAACGTGATGCGGGTAACGCACGTACAGTTTTGCTATATTACATTAGAATGATGCCGTGATTTATAATGTAAACACAATGTTGACCTAGCATTTGTTTTTCATTATATTACCATGCACTGCCTGTCGCATTTTGATTGGTCGAGCTGAACCACGTGACTGACTACAAATACACAGTAATGGTCTGTTCATATGCCCGTGAATATGAATAATAAGATTAACAACTCAAAGTATCGTAACTTTACAGCTCAAACGTAAATCATAATCAATCACAAAATAAAATGGAGCACTTGTAGGTCAAGTTGAGATATTTTTTTCTGAAAACGTCTAAGGATTTGCCAATATTTTATAGCGCGTGACAGTGCGTCGCGTAATGCTCAGTTTCTGGGGACCAGTTGTCGTTCGCTCCTGAAATTTTCGGATATTTTGACGGTTTTCTTGGGTTCGCTGATAATATAATGGAAATAACAGACTCCACGGTGACCATTAACGTTTATTTGTGGGCGCGGGCTCGAGGAAAGCCAAATTAACGGGCTTGGCAAGCCTCGCCCGTTAATTTTTGGCTTTCCTCTCGCCCTTGCCCACAAATAAACGTTAATGGTCAGCGCGTCGTCCGTTATTTCTATAATCTTTACCGGAGCTTATCATACGGCAGACATAATTTGTCTCGATCAACTGAACTTTTATTGGCGGACTGCTCATTTTTTTTCAATTCAATTCAATAGAACTTTATTTATCCCAAACATGGGTAATTAAAAAGTTCACAATTGTTCACTCATGAAGTGAGTCGAAGTCCAGGGTCGAAATCAATCTCGATTGAAAAGTATGCGATATTTCACAGCACAAATTCATGTCGGTATAGCTTTAAAATGATTGCGATTGAATTGTTATTAGGTAATTATAAACTTATGCGGTAAATTTAAAGAAACCAAAATTGAAAATGATAGAAT
This sequence comes from Ptychodera flava, assembly GCA_001465055.1. Classification (NCBI taxonomy): domain Eukaryota; kingdom Metazoa; phylum Hemichordata; class Enteropneusta; family Ptychoderidae; genus Ptychodera; species Ptychodera flava. The sequence continues at coordinate 171,140 of LD347245.1, read as the reverse complement.
AATTTCCATGAACTAAAAAAAATTAAACAACCATGAACGTGCTTTTTCTGAATCAGCAACTACTTTTCTCTGTGGATAAACTCAATCACGCTGAAAAAGAGTGCTGCTGGTCTGTCTATCGTCGTTAGTAAAGTAGTTCAATGGACAGTCGCCACCGGAGAACGACGAATGCTCGTTTCCACATATCAGCCAACACATATTCAACTGTTTGACTGAAGTTCACGCATTTCATTATTTGTACAAAATTCGACCGTCGCGATTTTAGAATGACGCATTCAGTTTAATATCAGCCTTGTCACAGATTCACATCTGTTTTAGGTACTCGCCTCCATCGTACTCGCGAAGCCAAAACAAGTCGCTTTTAGAAATGTTCAAGTTTCGTGTCAGAATCGATTTATTTCAGTTTTTCGCCAACTTTTTATCTTACTATTCGGAAATCGTTTTAGATACAAGATATTGTCAGGTGCTATATTTAGTTTAGCCTAACGATGGGTTCTAACCTGGCACAACACAAAGTTAGCCCGGCACTGGTGCTTCTGAAGTCGGTAACCGCGTTCATGCAGCTGTCCGTTTTTAGCTCCATGCTATGTTCAAGGCGGACTGTGGTCGTACTTCAACATGCAGTACGGAACGTAAAAGCTAACGTACGCAACACGGCGTCTGAATGAACTTCGTTTTTGTCGGTATGTACCACATTGTAAATTCATTGTCACGTGTCTCTCTCCGGGCAGGAAGCTGAAAACGCGATGACGATTGCGCAACCAAAAGAGAGGAAAACAATGTCATCGGACTTGACATGCAAAATCACATACTTTTTACGAAGTATATACGCAGCCAGCCATTTCTTCGCTTGATAATCAAATTTTACCTGGTACACTATAGTGCACAGTTAATACGCTAGTTTGTATTTAGCAAGAAGATTATCCCCAGATTTAGCTCGGAATGACAGTTGTGTAAATAAAGCCTATAACGCTTACGCCGCGAACTGGCTGATTCAATGTTCATTTTCTTCCAATTTTCACGTCATGTATCATTTCATTCATAACACAAATTCAGACAATCGTGTAAAAAGTCCTGTACTTCATTGTGGGCTGGGAATTTCCACCGAAAAAGGGAGCAAACCGGAATTTTAGCTGACTTTGTGCGACTCCAAGGGTCGCATACACATTTCTGCGATTTACTCCGTTCCGTTTTTGGCAATGTATCGCAACTTCTGGAGAGTGTAACTTGGCGCCACATTGACGGATTAGCCTTATCTTTGCACAGGTTGTAGTTAGTAACTGTTTCTACAAAACCGTGTCTCAGAATTCCGATAATGTTCCAGAAACAAAAGATATCGTGACAAACGTGGACAAAAGCTGTTAATTTATTCAGAATCCACTACTTCTCACTTTCAAGGCTAATTGTGCAAAAACAAAGCGGAGTATCAAAAATCCAAGACACGGTTTTTTACACACCTTACCCTGCTATCGATTGCAGTAAACGGCTCACCAATGGCCATCACCCTCTCGTACTTACACTTTTTTAAGTGAAAAAACTCAAAAACACACATTTTTGAGCAAAACAAACACACGCAAACAGGTTTTGAATCTTACAATTTTTATAATCTTCAGTTGTCGAGCTACCCAAACATATACTACATGACGGGTTAAAGATTCATTTTAATGGTGAAAAGTCAGGTTAAAGAAAAGTGTCTGCGAATGCGGGTCTCCCCCTTAAGTCACTATAAAGAGCCTGCATACCAAGTTCCAACCAAATCTGACCAGTGGTTACAGGGTTTTAGCAATTTGCAGGATTTTTTCCTTTTTCCCCTCATTTGCAGATTTTGGACTTTGACATGTTTATTTCAACAAATTCACATCTCCACCCCTGGGTGTACCTGTCCACCAAATACTAAGATGGTAGCTGCTGCGATTTGGGAGTTTTTAATGTGGATTTGATGGACATACATCCGCACATGCTAACTAACATACATACATACATACAGACAGACATGCATACATTTATTTTTACAGCTTTCAACCTCCAACAGCCGACCAACTTGTCAATATCAGCTTGTTCAACTTGATACTGCTGCTTATAACAATATAAACGAGATTAATTACATTCTAAAACAAGACTTGCTTATCAAGATTTATGTCATAAAAAACAGCATATCTGTCAGGTTATAAAGAATCTTGAGCTGGTTATCTTTATCAGTATTTTCATCCCATTAACCAAGCACATTTTAACTTTCAAATTAACATTGCAAGTAAGTTCTGTTGAATAAGTTGAGCCTGTAGTTACTCAGAGAAAGCACACAGAAGAGACAAATGTTTGCAACTTAAAAAGTTCAAGGTCATCAAAAGCATTATAAGGAATCATGTAACACTTTCATTGCATTGTTTACACGATTGCATAACTGCTATGAATAGCACATGAGGAATCTTACAGCCCAGCTTTACCATAAAAACCCTATAACTTTACCACTCTTTTAATTGACCACTCTATTTTCTCCCTCAAAAAGTAATTTTATTTTATCCTTACCAAGTCAACCATAAATGGAAATTGGAACTTTGTCTATCTCTATTTATTTGACCAACCTATCATGACAAACTATTATGAGCAATTTCTTTTAGATAACATACAGAACACAATATATGACGGTTCATAATATGTCAAAGTTGGGATGCAGGAAAGTTGCCTTTACATGTTTTAATCCTCCAAGATGGTAAGCATTTCACTATGAACTGTCAAAATAGTTGAACTTTCTAATAATTCTACACTAAAATTATTTTGGCTTTGTTGATTTCCTAATTAATTTAATTATTTAAAATCATATTAATTATTTTTTTCTGGGTGAATTGATAGGGTTTATACAGTAAAAGAGTTACATACAATGTATTAGTCAAATTCAGTTAAAACATCAATTACCATCTAACATTGCATCATTAATATAAATAGCACCTCAGCCTGGAACAGCACAATCATAATCTGCTCATTCACACAGGCAGTACTTGACTTTGAATGAATGACCAACTACAAGTACCACAAAATTTGCAAATTTCAGATTGAGTTCACAGAGTCATCTTCAGGTCACTCCGAGGAACCTGCACACCCAATTAGAAAGTAATGGCATACACAGTTTCAAAGAGGAATTTTTTAACCAAAAAAAGGCAAAAATTGCCCCAAAATACAGATATGCAAATTTTGCCATAATTTTGATGCATTCTATTTTGAGTTATCACAAGGCACCTGCAGGCCAAATTTTAAAGCGATCCGACCATTGGTTTAAGAGAAAAAGATTTTTTACTAAAATGGCAAAAAAAGAAAGAAAACAAATTCATTAAAAATAGAAAGCATCAAATATTGACTTCAAATCTATATGTTTAAATGAGTTGGGCCTAAGGTACCTAAAACCCAAATATGACAATTATCAGATGAGTAGTTCCTGAGTTATTGATTTTTGACCATTTTCGCCATTTTTTCAACCTCATTTGCATATCTATGAGACTAAAAAGTTCATTTTAACAACGGCACATCTACACCATATATGGCATCACTACACAATAATCAGCTTAATACGTGCTGCAGTTTCAGAGTTTTTGTGTTGGACGGACAGACATCCATACATACATACATACATACATACATACATACATACATACATACATACATACAGACAGACAGACAGACAGACAGACATCTCACATACAGACTTTTTCCAATCATATAACCTCCCAATTGCCATATATGATGGCAATTGGAGGTAAAAATCAATTTTGATTGACTTAAATCATACTTTTAATTTGTAATACAGATCATTTATAACACTACATTTTAATGCTGAAAGTCAAAGGTCAAGTCTAAGTGTTTAACTCACCTAATTCTGAAATTGACATGGGTAAATCTTTTTCTCTCTCACTGGTGACCTCATGCTATAGTAAAGAAAGTAAAGGTTTAAATATTTAGTGGAATTTGATTTCAAATTATTGTTTTGTTTCTGTTATAGACGTAGAAGAGTTACATACTTGACAGGTGCACACAACTGGTAAAAGTTTTATCTCTGATACAAATATCAAACAACCACCTGTTGATACAATTTGACAATTACAAGATACACCAAGAGATTTGTTGGTTAGGAACATAGTATTTAATAAGTATGCCAACAGCAATAAAATGCACATCCCAGCAGTGTGAAAAATTAAAAGAAATAGCTTATCAGGTCTTTAGGACCTGCACCAAGCCAAAGCTTGACAGGCCCTTACTAAATGCAGATGTTAGCGACCTGTATTACCAATAAAGTCATCACTCTCTTCCCAATACTGTGCTTTTGAATGTTGTATGAAAATATAAAATTCTTTTCAAGATACAGCAATAAAAAAAGACTGCAACTGAGACTGATCTTTCATTTTTCATTTCTTTTTATCAATAGAGTCCGTAAGTATTCATCCCAAAAAGAAATATTATAGATTGCAGAATAGTGTAAGTGAATGATCATCAATCATTCATTTACATGATCGGGAATCTGGAAAAGATCATGGCCCTCATCTTCCTCTCTGTCACAAACATGAATCTATCAATGCTTTTGACCATGGGGGAGGAGGGGAATGGGACTAAGAGGCGAATGACTTCTATGGGGGATGGCGTTCTCTACATAGCTGTGCAGGATTGTACACTACACCAGGGCGTGTGTGATTTGAAAATGGTTGGCAAACTGCATGAAAATTGCTCTCCTGGAATTAGCTGCACAAGTGATTGGAGAATAGCTAGCTTAGTACCCTGAAAACTGTAAGGGATGTTAATGAATAAGTTATGTAAACATTAATCACCGTCTATTTTATTGTAATGTGATAAAGAAGAGAGAATCTACTTGGTGTGTATTTTGATATGATGTAACAATTGGTGGAATTAGTGAAGTGACACTGGGTGTTGTTGTCATACGACACAGATATGCTAACATTACCAGGGTTACACTCACTAGACTGTTATATTGTTGTTGTATCGTATCGTTTTACCAAAATCAATCCATTCCATAGCCAGAATCTGCATGCTAGGATGTAATTCATACTGATCTGAATGGAACATTTGCATTTCAATTAGCGCAGTGCTATTTAGCTGCACTGTGCTATGCGTGTTGATCAGAGGGGCCGATTAGAGTAAATGTTTGTACACGTAAAATATCTCAAAATAAAAATTACTATGTTTCAACATTGTCCCTTGATGAAAACATTGATAGGTGCATGACATTGCAGTCTGAATTGACATGATTCAGAGTCAGTCATCATCTACATTTGAAGCTGTTACAGGTCTTGATGGAGAAATTTTCATCATTTATTCCAAATCAAAGTCAGTCACAAGGACTGACATATGTTGCTGAAAATTTTAGGCCCGACCAGAAATCTGTCATTTTTTGACTGTTGAACTGATGTTAATTTCACACACTGCATCCAAGAAATTCTGATCAGCCTCTAAACTTTCACAGAAACAAATCTCTTTGCAGAAAATGTATGCTTTTATGAGGCTCACCTCACTGTTATCTTTTAATTCACTTTCAGGTGTCGTTTCTTTGAGAGGTGATGCTTTTGGATGATAGTAGGCAACTGACCATATAGCTCTCTCTTCACCAATTGATGAGTCTCTTCTTCAAGTGTTTGGCTGTTTCTTTGCAATAAATTCAGCAGGGGTTGCGATAACCCTACAAGGAATCAGAGTGTGCTAGTACTGAACAGCGACTCACCAATGAATATTGAAGTGTTTTTGCAGTAAACCAGTAATTATTACCATAGTTACAAGGGTACTTTGGTTGAGTCTCATTGTATTCATATTACAGACAGCAAATATTAACAACATTCTCATACTTTACTTGATTAAGGTAATGTTTCATAAATTGAGTAGCCTAACTGATTCTGCTGATTCACTTATATCAAGGCAGCTTGTGTTAAAATTCGGATATTTTACAGAACACATAAAAGACAATTTTTCCTTTGAAGTATTGTTTGGAGTATTCAAGTAGACAGTAAGGTTGACTTTGAATGGAGGGGAAAACATTTTTGGAAGGATTTGAATTTCTGATGGTGTTTAAATGTATTCTTTGGAATCGACTGATTTAATTGTAGATCTGGGTGATGCAATTGCATAAAGAGGAATGAAAAACACCACAGTAGATAAAATTCATTTTTAAAGTCATTACATCTCAAGATCTCCAACATTGAAAATTTTGTAAGGACGTATTGCTTAAGATTATATTTAAAACCTGTCTGGTATTAACTTTATGGCATACAAGCTATTGTTCGTACCTACCTTGTCTGCCAGGTCGTTCAAACATCTGTCGCGCACTTAGACGTCTGTTTCTCTGTGGAAATGCCTGCATTTATAACATTACAGAGAAAAGACACTTGTTGATAGATGTATGTGGACTTTATTTGGAGATGAAAATATTGAGTCACAAACACAAACAATCACAAATTTAGATTTTAGCTGCCTGATAGCATATTAAGCTGCAATTTTTAAAATGTGCAATTCAGGTGTCTGATCTAATAAAGAAAATCAAAAACAAAGGTTTTAATGACCACATAAGTATTTCTTTCTTCAAGCCAGCTTTGATACTATGTCTTCCGTGAGTGCAAAAACTGTCTCAGAAATATTTAATCGTCTTACTGAGTGGTCCAAAATCATTATGCCTTGGTCAAAGCTGCAAAATGATTTCAAAACTTTCACCGAAAGTTTTATCAGAAATTATATCGGCTTGTGCAGAATCAGTGGTTGGCTGGGTGGAGTATATCTTTTCAGGCCCCATACAACTATGATTCATCAGGAAATATGTTGATTATGAAATATTCCATCGATGCAATAGCATTTTTTGTCCTTTTTACAGTAAAAGCATACAATTTACATAAATTTTGATGCAAATTGGAAAACTGTGTAAGCCTTGCCACTGTGCATGTGGCTATCAATACTCACTGGTTCTCTGCACAGCTCACTGGAAGTTTGGAAGTTCAGTCCGGGTCAGCTCCAAAATTGGAGACGCTATACCATAATATTTTCCCCCTCTCATTAGCCAATCAGCGGCCAGCGCGCCATCAGTAAAAATTGTATTTCCTGGCAACCTCCACATGCGTCCTTCGTTACGTACGCCATACTGTGTCGAACTCCCGCGCCGTATTCTGTCATAATGTCGAACAGTTGTGTGGCCACTCTATCAAAACACAATTTCAAAATCGCGTACCAGTTTTATTCTGGCTAAGACAACCAAACCCCATATATCGCTGTGATTCCTAGACTCTGGCTTGAAGTCCTGCGAAATATAAATCGTGTACCTACACAGATCGTTCAGAATACCCCATTTGTATCGGAGATGGCAGCGATACAAATTCTACCGTATTGGGAACAGTTGTGTGGCCACTCTGTCAACACATTTTCAAAATCGCGTACCATTTTTAGTCTGCGTTTCACAACTACAAAACAGGTATCGTTTTAAAGCTCTGACATTGCTCTTCTTTCTTGCAAAATGTTATACGCGTACCTACACAAATAACCTTTATAACAGTATTTCTAATAGAGATGACGAACATCCACAAAATGATTCTCGGTACTTGAGCGAAATCGATAAACTGGGGGTAGAAATGAATCGTCAATATTTCGAATATTTGTTCACTAATCGGACTCCTTGTTGGACATGACCTTCTGCAGAACACGTGGATTATGTCGACTGTCGAAATTCGTCGAAATTCACAAGACAGGGGCTTAATAAGCGGCCCAAAACTGCCGATCACACTTGATGGGTAATTTGTGACCCAGCGTGACCTGTACTTTATTAATGATGTAATCTGGTCGATGATTGGCTTAATGCCGGAATACATTATCATAATGAGTCTCCAATTTTGGAGCTGACCCGGACTGAAGTTAGCTCTGAGTTCATCCTTTGTTATTTGAATAGAAGTATCAGTAAACACCAGTTTGCGGGCCTTCTTTGCTCTTGGACTCCTAGACTGCACGGTTGGTGGCTCCTCAAGAGCGGACAGCTCTAACAGATGAAGTCTCCTCTGTGAATGTGTTGTAAATATGATCATATATGTGCAAATGATTAGTATTAAACTTCTATGCCTTTGGAAATGGAAATTTTCTACCATTAAAATGAGAAAATATTAAACTATGGACACTGCGATAAATTAACATATGGACTGTACATGCATGATAATAATCTGTACAATTTTCAAGTATTGAGGATTATATTGAAAATAGCATTTTTTTTAACCAACCAACAACAAATATCATCTTACATTTCCATATACATAGTGTATGACTCACCTTCAAGGCAGCTGAAGCTGGAGTCACCAAATCCATCTCAGTGGGTTGAGTGGGTTCAGTGGGTTCAGTGGGTTGAGCCACAGCTTGAGGAGTCACTGCTGAAGGCACGGCAGAGAATTCAACAGAAGCACTAGGTGCTGACACGGTACATCAGCGAAAGGTGCAGGGACATCCACTGTGAAAGTGGCTGGGATTGGTGAAATTCTGGGTTCTCTCTCTTTTTCATTTTTGTTTGCTGACAGTGGAGTAGTACTGAAATCATGGCACAGATATTAAAGGCATTAATGCAGGTGATATTTTTTGAAAATGGTAATTGTAGATTTTTTCTGAATGGTTATTGTAGAATTTTTGACCAATTCACTCTATACTTGCACAATGCTATCACTTGTGCATATATTTTGTGAACTAAAATCTCATGGTATACCGTCTCTGGGTATGCTTTATTTCTTAAAATACAGGTTTCATGAGCTATTTGAATACTAGTTGGACAATCATATAAGTACCATGGGTTTTTGAAGAACAAAATATCTGCATTTTCAAACCTGAAGGAACTTCTTAAAATATATACAGTTACAGCTTATGATATTAAAACCAAATATTTTTTCTGCGATTCAAATTTAATTTTTTTCACATTTTTCGTTGTGACTCATGGACAGAATTATGTTATTTTTTGTTGAAAATTTTACTTCTTAATATTCTTGTCATTTTAGGGGGCAGTTAGTTTGATGTTGATTTTGCCTTCCTCGATATCATTACAATCGTCACTCAGTTCAGTTACGTCGTCTATGTAGCATGCAGCACCCGTACAACATCGACATTGATGTTTGTCAGCTTGTGATGTGCTCAGCTACTCTCCATTTTCTGTTGATTTATCACCCCCAAGTTTCCCCAACCAAGACTTTGATGTATTTGTTCTCTTGGACACCATTCAGTCGGAATTTAGGGGTTTAAATCCATGAAATATGTACCGATCCCCATGCCCTGATCACACCCTCGTACATCAGTATATGTGGAAATCTTTGCTTGCTGTGCTGTGTTTTGCACACGATTTCTGCTCTGTCAGTGACTTAATAAGTTAACCTTTGCTCCATGCTCCCATGTAACAGGACCAACACTCAGTGGCTCTTTACGGCAGACGATAGCTTGAAATGCACAATATGCGCAATCACGTATCGAGATAAAAGTATGTATGTCTTCCCTGGATCTTTTTCATCTTCTATTTGATCGGGATGGAGTGTAATCCTAAACCTAAAATGTGTGATCAGCAATAACTCTGATGCCGAAAACAGAGACAACTTAGCCTTCACCTCAATCCACGTCATCAGAAGGCGAGAGTTTGTTAACAACATTGCTGCAGGCAGCTAGACTACTGAACAGCGCACCCTAAAATGACTGTACGTATCTTTTGCTCACAGTTGGAGCACAGCCGCAGTAACATAATGTGCTTGGAGGTCAGGGGTGGACCATTTGATATCCTGGAGAGGGTCTGGAAGATTTTTGGGGGCATTATTTTTTTTTCACATGTTCCACTGGATTTTTTTTTGCTTGTGAATCCTGGCAATTTTTTTTTTGCATAGAATTCTTCCTTCAAAGAATTTTTATTTAATGCAGCGACGTTGCAAAATCAATCTGTTTATCATACATCAACGACTTGTACATAAGGGACTGGTGAGTTTCTTTGCCATGAGGGGGCGGTGGATTATTTTTTGCCAATGTCAAAAAGTGGCTGACCCCCTCCCCCCCCACCCCATTCCAACTTTCGAAAACAGGGTGACCCCCTGCGCATAACAAAGGTAAAACAAAGAGTGGAATATAAATTGAATAATTGAGTATATTTTAAACATTCAGTCATTCAATGTTTTAATGAAATTGTTGTCATGTCAGTTGTAAGATAGGAACTTCAAAGTGTCAATTCTAAACTTTGAATACAGTATGTTGAATGAGCTGTGAATGTACACCACTCTTTTTATGCACAACCAGATGTCCAGAACTGTTGTAAGAAAAATGTGATTGTGAAATATTAGTACATGTTGCTTTCTCATACTGAATTCTCATAGAGGAAACAGAAATGTATCAGAAACTTGTCATGCTTTTCATATGAACTGCAGATTTCATAATGATTAGTACACTTTGCAAAACAGACTTCCAATCTGACATATATCTCTGATATATTAATTTACTGTGCCCGAAAGGCGCGCCGAAATATATTAATTTGAATGGTCGCAAAGTGCCATCCTCAGTGTACATATATATATATATCTCTGATCTATCTATCTATCTATCTATCTATCTATCTATCATATATATATATGAAGGGCATGCTGAAAAATATTGTTTGATTTTTAAAAGAAATGCGCCCGAAGAGTGCGCCGAAAAATTTTAAACATACATATATCTCAGATATATGTATGTCTGATATATTAAAGTTTTGCACAAGGACAGGGCTCTGAAGAATATTATTATCATTAAAGTTACGTGCCTGAAGGGCGTGCCAAAAAACGAAATTGAATTATAAAATTCATGGCTAGCATGATGCATTTGATGCATTTTAGGCAAGTATGAGCCCGCGTCGAAATTTAAAAACACACTGACCTCCAATTGGGCATTTCAAAATAGGTGACCCCATCACCAAAGTAAAAAACAGGGTGACCCCATGAATCCACCGGCCTCCTAGGCCGAAGAAACTGACCAGTCCCTCATTCCTGCTAATTTTTAAAAGTATCTTGTGCGAATTATCATAACCAAGCCCTCCTCAAGTATATTTGGTCACACTGAGATAAATGTTACACCTCAATTCCAATTCGATAGTTATTTCTGCCATAGTAACGAAAAGATTAAGTGGGCCACGCCCCAAATGGAACGGCAAAATTGCACCCCGGTATATTGGAAATTGAAAAAAGGGAAATGTGCATTGTTAGAAATAGAGTTTGTCAGAGGGAAATTTGAATGGCTGCAAAAAGCCATCCTAAGGATACACACCTATACATATACAGTATACATACCTGTTTCCTACATTTCAATCTCAGCCCAAAGATTTTAAATTTAGAAATAGGCCTAAAAGTTAATAATCAAGATGATAAAACCATTTGAAAATTGACAATTAGTTCCATTTTGATTTTCTTTTTCGAAAATGCATGGTTTATTGGTTGTCAGTGCAATCTGTCCATGTCGCAATCATACCAGAGAACAAAATTATTTATTGGTCAACACACAAGAGATGATATGCATGTATCCACAGAGTGTGTTCACTTATCTTAAATCAGTGAACAATTCAAAAGCCAAATGTAACTGAAAATTAATTTTAAGAGGCTTTTGGAAAGACAGAAGGGTGCACGGAAATGACAAAGTTACATCCCAAAAGGTTCTTGCTGATACTGTGATAGATTTTTTTTTCTTCCACATTTGCTTGCCATTTTTTTTTTCATAAGTCATCTGAGGCAGAATTTGTTTTCCCTGGTTGTATTTGCTGGGAATTTTTTTTTTTTCGAAAATATTCCAGAACCCCCCCCCCAGGATATCAAATGGTCCACCCCTAACTGGTCCTTGCTTTAAAAATTTAATGCATTTACATTTATTTGTCTGTTTCTTAAATCAAAGGTCTTGCCTGTGAACATTTTTAAGGTACAAATTTACAGTTACAAAAGTCTACAACCTGTTGGTGCTTCCAAATGCTTGTCCTTTTTTTTTTATTTCCGTTTATTTGCTGATGACTCCAATCTTTTTCATACATACTCTGGTTCAGATTTTATAGACCTTACTGCTGTATCATCTTACTTAAACGACATACAATTGTGGTGTGATTCCAACAAACTAACAATAAATAGGAGTAAGACAAATTTTATTATATTTAGAGGCCCACGTAAGAAACTGAATGTCTCGGGTTCTGTTTACATCCGTGACGAGCAAATCAGAGAGGTTGATGTTGCCCCTTTTGTGCGTATTTTGTTGGATAAGCATCTCTCTTGGTCTGAACATATTGATAAGATAAATAAGATTATTCGGAAGAAATGTGGAATTTTGTACAGACTCCGATCCATTTTACTTTTACACATTTTGTTACTTTTGTACAATGCATTTATACTTCCCCACATCAACTACGACTTAGAAGTCTGGGGAAGTTCTGATCTGTACGTACTCTACACGCTTAAACTGTATCTTAGCAGCCCAGAAAATGATTGTTTGCACTATGATTTTCAAATCAACCACAGACCACTCAGCTCCTTGTTTCACTCAACTTAATATTCTCAATGTTTTTAAACTCCATAAATTCCTTCTAGGTTCCTTCGTTTACAGCTTGATTCACAAGCATTCACCACATACATTATCAGATTACTTCAGTGTCAGTTGTCATGACTATAATACTAGAAATTGTCAACTTCAAAATCTACGTCCATATCATGCAATGACAAATTCAGGCCAGTTGATCTTTTTCTGGAGCAAGAGTTTGGAATGACATACCTTTTCATATAAAGTCCAAAAACTCTCTACATAACTTAAAACACACTTTTAGACAATATTTGATCAATCAGTAACATATTTCACTTTTGCCATGTAGTAATTTAGTGATCTTCTACGATATTGTAATTATTTCAGCACTTTTCTTTTATTTACTTAAAGAACTATTTGTTATTGTTATCATGAGCCCCCTTTGCTAACTGTTTTTTCAGACAAGCTACCATGACGGGGTTTGGGGTAGACTAGCTGTAAGCTATTTCCCGACTCCCCATTTACCCTCTACTTTGTTATTTTCTCCCTCTCGAGTTCATGTGTCATGTAATTGACTTTTTTTTATGTTTTCAAATCGGGTAAATAAACCAATTATTATTATTTGAAAAGAGGTACAGACCGTAAGATATATTTTTTCATTTGAAACTGCACTACTTTTGGTGTCAAATATTATCAGAAACCACAGGGTTAAACTTGCCAGACAGATAAGTCCCTGTCTTAACAATTTGTTTTCTGAAAAATTTTGCTGTTGATCCAACCATGATTTACCCAACCAAATCATCAAAGGCTATAAATGTTGGAATAATATTTAATGACATAGTTAATGTCACTATTCATGCATTCTTAAGTAATAATATCCATCCTAAAATATAATTTTGCTGAATCGTGCTTAATAAGTTGTTTACTGAGTTTTTAAAAATAAATGAATATGAATAAAAGATAAATTTTGTGTTGTTTGAATGTGACCAGTCACTAATTGTACTGCCTGGTAATGAAATACAGTTACTGCATATTTGCAGCAATAATAGGAATCAGTCAAACAGGCAGAAACATTTCAGGAATAGCAGAAATGTACCAGTTTTCAACTGGACTGCACTGTACAAGCAGACTGGCATAAGTGCATGGCAACAAAAATACTAAGTCATGGATTGGTACATTTCTGGTATACCATGAAAGTACCAGTCTTCTACTTGACTATACAAAGTCAGGGCTCGAAATTAGCGGTAGTCCCATGTCCACAGACTACCAACTTTTCCCTGGGGCAAAATCCATGAAATGGTCGACTAGCCCACATGGACTTACAGTAACCAAAGACTGGGACATAAAATTCAGTCAGTACTTGACGTGCGATGTCCAATATCTGAACTGACATACTTGAATGACAGTCACAGGAAGTGATGGTAAATGGAAACGATCATAATGTATGAATGACGGGCAATGTGCCTCCTCCCTACAGCCCATGGTCTACTTTTAGCACAGCTACAGTATGTCTAGTCAGAGTCGAGTCGTACTGAGAAGGTCTGTTCATGACGACTATCAAAATTTTCATGCAACTCTGAGAATGAAACAAGATCAGCAAGATATCATAGATCGCCAAACTCTTGAGTATCACTGTTGTCCATTCGGCCAAAAAACATCGTTTCTGGTCACTGCATGCGTCATTTCAGAACCTGCACTTCATGGTATTTTTGGGGTTACATACTGATCAGTACATTTTAAATCCTTGATATCCCTGTTTGCATGTCCAAAAATGCTAAACAGAAAACTTAAGTATTATGCAGCCAGTGCTAAAAGAAAATAACTGTTGCAATAATAGTCCCAAACCAGCATTTTTAAGAAACAAGATGGAAAAAACGAAAACCGCGTCACCACATCACTTTTGCTGAATGTCAAGGACCAGAAACAATTTTTTTCGAGGGGGACCTTTTACCTGTATCCTTCTGGTACAAGGTGTAAGCATTCACAACAAATGACTGGAAAATTCACTTTCATGGACAGAATCTTGAAAAATTTCTTTTTCTTTTCTTTTATCCCTCAACTAAAATATGGATGGGCTACCAGCCATTGTCACTTGGCTACCAACTTCAGAAAATGGTAGCCCGAGTAGGCTACCAGGGGAAAAAATTAATTTTGAGCCCTGATAGTAGAAGAGGTACATAATAGGTACTACCTTTTTTCCTACATACAATTAATTGGTACGGTACATGTTAGGTATACCTAATTTATACCTGATTACTGAGGTACAGCATAGGTACTAAAAATCGAGTTTGAAAATAGGTACACATCAGGTATACCAAAAAGTATACCAGAAGTGATTGAATATTACCTCAGGTATACCAAAAAATACCTAAGCTATACCTTGTCAGATGATATTTTGGTAAGGGTGTATCCAATTGTTCTGGCAAAGGCTTTTCCTTGAGTATGATATCTGAACGTCTTGACACCGTGTATGGACTTCCCAGTGCTGGAATTAATGAGACTGTACTTTAAAGCAAAGTCTGCAAGGCATGAACCAACTGAAATGGAATCTTTCTCTGGGAAGATGCACTAAACTGTACTTTGTGAAAAATATTACATAAGGAGTGTGTTTTTTTAGCAATTTGACATATATCAATAAGATTTTTGCTATCATTATACAATAAATTGCCAGACAAATTCATTCAGAGACAATACTGTTAATTTGTTTGAGTGCACAGAATTGATTATTATAAATGGATGGACATTTTGACAAGATCACAAGTTGTAGGAATCTTACAGGTATATACTTTCACTTATGTCTGTGAATCTCACATCCAATCAGACATGAATTCGTACATTTTAATGACAAAAATAAAGTTGCAAATAAAGACATTAAATACTTCTCATGACGAATAAATGTGAGAGACCAGAAATCTCATGTGCGTTTTTACCTGAAAGCATTTGTTGTTCAGGAAATTCTGGCCTGAATGTGCTCACTCTAGGTGGTGGACTCATCAATAGGGATTCCTGTAATTATACGTATCATATCATAGTTTCGCATACTTTGTACAACTTGGACACTATTAATCAGTCTCTTCCAGTTTACTCGCACTGGCGGGCATATCATCAGTATTTGCACTGCAGTGCTCTGAATAGCAAAAACATGATGACTACCTTATATTAATGAGCAATTGTGACCTGGACTACGTTTAATTGTAAACAACTAGAATCTTATAGGCAAACAAATCATCTGAAAGCTGTACTACTTCAAAAAAGAATGAAAATATCTTTTAGCATGGAAGATTTCAAAGACAGTATGAAAGAGCAAAAATAACATTTCTTAAAGTTTTGATATATTTAGACTGCGGTGTTATGTAGAATTTCTCCCCTCATGATCACGCCAGCTATTTTGAAATTAATGTCTCTTTGTTGCTTATATTTCTTCCATGTTTTTAACTAATTTAGTGCAGACCCTGTAAATTATAAATGAGGAGCTACCGGTATTTACTGTTCTCTCAAGCCTTTCACTGCCACAGAATTGTAAGGCTTGAGGGAGACCTGTTCCACAAATACACCATTCTCGCGAGCCAGAGCAATAATTTCCGCTCCGCTGACCTACGCAAAAATCAATCTCTTGACGGGTAGCGCTGAGCTGTTGCCATAAAGAGGCGCGTGGTTTATGACGATGCAAATACACCAAATTTTGACCTGTAAGCATGCAGGATCATGTCAATTAATAGCTAATTTGCATATTTGATGAATTTTTATAATTAGCGTGCTACGTCAAGAAATACCCACTCAAATTTGATAAAACATGGTACAGATGCTGACATATCAGAGCTGTACCAGTATGCAAAGACAGTTAGCAGGATTATGTCATTTAATTGCTAATTTGCATATTTTATAAATTTTTGTAATTAAGGAAATATGTCTAGAAATAGGACAGCAAATTTGATGAAACTTGGTATAGATGCTGATCTTAAAGTGTTGTAATAGCTTACAAAGACTTTCAGCAGTCTCTTGTCAATTAATAGCTAATTTGCATATTTAGTGAACTTTCCTAATTAGTTTGCCACATCCAGAAATATTTGATGAAACTCAGTACAGATGTTGATCTCAAAGTGTTGCATACACATTTTAATCATGTCATGTCAATTAATTGTGCTATGTCCAGTAATATTGCACCAAATTTGATGAAACTTGGTACAGATGTTGATCTCAAAGTGTTGAAGTAACATGCAAAGACATTAATCATACATGTCAATTAATTGTGTATTTGCATAGTTAATGAATTTTCATAATTAGGCTGATACGTCAAGAAATACTTCTTCAGATTTGTTGAAACTTGGTATAGATGTTGAGCTTATCGTGCTTTACCTGTGTATAAAGACATTAATCAGTATCATGTTAATTAATTGCTAATTTTCATATTTAATGATTTTTCATAATAAGTGTGATACGTCCAGAAATCCTGCATCAAATTTTATGAAACATGGTACAGCTATTGATCTTCCAGTAGTGAAAAACTGAATAGTGACATCCTGTTGATAAATTATTTATTGATTTATTTAATGACCTTATGTGATTAGGGTGGCAGCCCAGATTGGCTGAATAGGGAAACAATGTTTATAATGAGAGATCTATATTCTGAATGACTGCACTAAATCTGATGACACTTGCTGCAGATGTTTATCATACAAAGATTTACCAGTGAAGAAAGGTGTTTTAATTTTAGCAGCAGTATCAATAGCTAATTATAGGAAGTCTCTTCTTCACTGAACATGAGGACATTTTTGGTTCACATCTGGTGTTCTGACTTTTTTATGTCAAGAGCCAATATTACTCAGACATGCCTAGAACAGTTTCTTGCATATAATTTGAATTTTGACATTTAAAAAGCCTGGGCATGATGTACCTCTGTCAAACTTGGTAAAAGGACATAACCCTATGCCACTACTTGTTTGCAATCCAATCTAATAAGGGCATCAGTCATAGACAGGGCTTTGCTACCCGCATTCCTTGTTTCATGTGCATCATATCTACTTCAATTTTTTGTCACTTCCAGTGACAAATTCCCAATTACAAGGGGGTACTATGTCATAGTCAATGACTTGTTGACTGGTGTCTTTAATAAAATCAAAACACTGCACAATTTGTGGTCCACTTAAGCATTCCCTGGTACAGATGAGGGCATAACATGGTATGATGTTGACACTGTACAAACATAACTGTTGGTAGAAATGAATATCTAATTATATTTTTCATGTACGATAGATTTATTCTTGAATATTTCTGAATATTTGGTCAAGTTAATGGCTAAAACAGTGAGTCAAAGGCTTCCTTATTGGTGAGTTAGTCCTATTGTTCATTGGCCAATCTAATATAATTGATACTTACATGTAGAGAATATGGATCCAATACCATTGAAGTGATATTGTTAGTGTAAAAAATGGCACCAAAGTTAGATTCCAAATCAGAGTGATGTAAAACTAGAGGGTCTGGCATAGTACAGAACTCAGCTGGTCTGAAACAATCAATGGAATATTCTGATTGAACACTGTGTCATATTATTCAAAACTCCCTTATTTTGGAACACAATAACCGTCCCTGGCCTAAATACCAAAGCTTTCAGACCAATCCTTTTTAGAAACACATTTTTATTTATATATTATTATTATTAAAAACTTCTTTAAAGCGCACTACATATACATCTCAGCGCACTGTACATGACTGAAGAAAAAAAAATACATGACTAAAATGAGCGAAAAGATAGTTTTAAAATAAAAAGTCACAAATATCGCAAAGAAATTTGGAAAGGAAGTAAAAACAGCGTAAAATGAGCAAAATGGCTAAAAATCACAGTTGATAAAACTCAGTAAAAAGGTAAGTCTTCAAAGCACATTTAAAACATTCAACATTTTTTGCAGAGCGAATCTCTGATGGCGATGAATTCCAAAGGAAAGGAGCATGAACAGAAAAGGCCCTATGGCCATAAGACTTATTATACTTCCCTTTTGGCGGGACTAAACATAGCTTTTCCATGGACTAGAGATTTCTTGCCGGAACATACAACTCAATTAAGTTGCTCAAGTACATGGGTGCAATACCATTAATAATTTTATAAGTAATCAACAGAACCTTGAAT
The DNA here is from genome assembly GCA_001465055.1 of Ptychodera flava. Lineage (NCBI taxonomy): Eukaryota > Metazoa > Hemichordata > Enteropneusta > Ptychoderidae > Ptychodera > Ptychodera flava. The sequence continues at coordinate 152,521 of LD347245.1, read as the reverse complement.
CTTATTCGAGCTTCGATTGGAAGCCAATGCAGGTCGATCAACATATGGTCAAATTTGCATGATTGAGTGACGAGACATGGAGCAGCACTTTGAACTGACTGCAATCGAGAAAGCTGTTCTTTTGATACTCCGTACAAGAGACTATTACAGTAGTCCAATTGGGATGTGACGAAGGCATGGATCAATGTCTCGATGGTACTTCTGTCAAGTAATTTGCGGATCTTGCTGATACGGTATAGAGAATAATATCCGTTCCTGCATAATTGGTTGATTTGGTCAGACATAAAGCAGTATTTTTTGGCCAAAAATGGCAAAATCTCCAAAATTACAAAATTGTAGATTTCATCACAATTTGAATATATCACATTTTGCTCATCCCTATATATACCTGTGTATCAAATATCAAATATGTCAGACAAGTGGTCTTGGTGAAACAAATTTTTTGACCAAAAATAGCAAAAATTGCCTTAAAAATATAAATTTGCATATTTCTGCACAATTTGAAGAAATCTGAAATAAATCATCCCTAGGGACTATGTACCAAATATTAAAGCTATCAGACTTGTAGTTTTGAAGATTTTTAAAGAGTTTTTCACCAAAAATGACAAAAATTGACTTAAAATTATACAAATTTCACCACAATATGAACAAATCTTACTGAAGTCACCCTAATTAAACTGTATATCATATTTCAAAGCAATCAGATATGCAGTTTCAGGAAAGATTTTTTACAAAAAACAGCAAAAAATGCAAAAAAATACAAAATATGCAAATTTCACCATGATTTGAATGTTACCCCAAGTGAACTGCATATCAAATTTCAAAGCAATCGGACTTGTGGTTTGAAGAGGAGAAGGCAATTTTGACAGATGATGGACAGACGGACGGACGATGACGACGATGGAAAATCAGCCTATTTGATAAGCTCTGGTTTTTGACAGCGGCTAAAATTCAACACATGTGATATTTATAAAGTTTCTTTACCTGTTTGTTGGTGAATAAAAATATTTTATTCTAGGATGTGTTTTCAGCATCAGTTTAGAAATATGAAATCAATATACCATCTATTTTCTCGGTAGAAATTGACAAGAATCATACTCAACAGCAGCTATCAACCTCATAATCTTAGCAAAACAAAAGTATGAGTGTGTAGAGTTGTCCACTAACTTTACTTGTATACTAGCTTTCCTTCAAGGTTGCTTCTACTTACTTTTTTGCACTAGGCTGTAGTTCAATTAGGGCTGTATCAGCTGGTGGAAGATGTCTAGTTTGATGGAATCTTTCATATAGTCTCTTTACATCACCTGAACAATAAAAAACATACTTGTGATTTTATAATTATTATTCTGGAGCTAAACAAACCCTTTTACTGTTGTAGTTCAGCTTAAATCCATTGTAATCCATAGTGAGTGCAAACCTGTATACAGGATATTGAGAGTGATCAGGTTAAAGAATACTCACAGACCAGGAATGGTATTTGATCTGATCAAAGCCTAAGTCAGATATTTACACTTGAATTTCTAGATGATACTGGTCTCACAGACATACCAGTGACATCAGCTAACGTATGTTATCACACAATTGCAAATTTATGTCTACTGCAATGAATCAAATTAATGAATCTACAAATCATCAGTTAAGTTTGGTTAGAGTAACATGGGTCAAGAGACAAGAGACAAGTTTTCTACGATGAAATCAAATATTAAAGTCTGTAAAACTGAAGAACATTTGGTCTATTAATCGTGAATTTGTGATTGGTGATAATAGTATAAAACCAAAAACCACAATTTAGTGCTTTAATATCTGAAAAGCTATCTATTTGAAACTACTACAATATTAGATGACCAAACAAAAAAGAAGAGAGTAGTCATAAGTAAGCTCACCGATGAGGTATTCACATTGCTTTTTATAGACACAAACAACACCATACATTAACTGTGCTGACAGGTAGAGAGAAAACCTTGGTTTACCACCACGGGATTCAAAAAGCTCTGGTTCATACACTAGTACGTTGATGATGTCATCACTATAAATGAAAAATAAACACACATTGCTAATGTTTGTCTAAATAGAACTGCAAATGTTAATACAGCACACTTTATTCTTATACTGTTACCAGTAGCAACAATGAGAAGTTTGAACACTGTTATCACAGCTTCGAAGAATATCCTGGATACCTTAGGATGGAAAACTATCATTTTGTAAAGAATTCATCAGATACCTCTTTCAAAATTAAATATCGTCTTATTTTATGATCTCTTACCAAGTTCTTCTCACATTCACACTGCAATAGTCTCTCTTTTTGACTTTTTTTGCTTTGGTAGCTGCTAGCCTACAAATCAAATGTAATAGTTGTGTGCAGAGAATTAGTAAATTTCAAAGGATATTAAGATTTCCAGCATAGTTTACAAACCTTAAAACCTGGGATAATTCCCGGGGAGGGGGCACAATGACGAAACACTTTAAGGGCGTGGATAAGTAAAGCTTGCGCACGGTAAACGCAACTAATTGCGTTTGGCCTCACCTCTCCCCCGCCCCCTAACGAAAGTTTGGATCCAACAAAACTTCATCCTACAGCATACCTACAATTAGTAATTCATCGCTATGAAATCACGCCTACTCTCCAACCCAATCTTTGTTCAGCGCCAACTCGATAATGACGCTGCCAATAGAATGAAATGAATTGAAACAGTGTAACCAAATGATTGTTACGTTATTTTACACGTGCACTGAACCATGTGCATGTCAAAACATCGAAGTATCTCAATGGTCAAAAAGAATGCTGGTGATGGTGTGCCGCGATCGAGGGTTCTCCACACAGAATATCAAAACGTTCCTCTCGCCCCCCAAACTGGCATGATACATGCCGAACAATGTAGCGATATTTTGCAATTACTAAAAGTTAATTTAGCCATAGACTTAGTCTAAGTCTATGTAGTCTTGTGATGTGAAGAGAGTGTACGTCGGCACAGAGTTGCATCGGGTCAAAGAATGATGTAGCAGTGGGTCAGCTGTAGTGTTTTAGGACGGGATTTCTGCCTTTTACGGGCTGGTTTCGATTTTTTTAACCATGGGGTTAAAAACGTAAAAATCAACACCAGCCCGTAAAAGGCAGAAATCCCGCCCTAAAACAATGCAGCTATGGACCCACAGCTAAGAATGATGGTGTCCTTGGAGCGTTTCTTATGACATCTACATTACGTTCGAAACAACCACAACACAACAGTTATCGTCGTTGAATTTTGTTGGTCAACAACAACAACAACAACAACAACACCACGGCTAATAAACATAAACAACAACACCCTGATTTCTGGGTTCCCGATGGTTTTGCTGATATGTAGAGCAATTTTTTGCGCACGGGTAAATCGAAAAACAGTCAACCCCGGCCCCAAATGCTGAAGTTACGTTTGCCGTGATATTGTTTTAATAATCCACGGCCTCTTAGTGTGGGCGAGGAAAAATGGAGAAAATAAAATGATAACATCACGAAAAAACAAGTACTTGAGCTAAATGCAAAGTATAGTAAAGACTCCAGCTTTCAAGTTTTCAGGTTGCACTGTATCAAGTCTAAGATTGTTATGTCGTTGAAGGTGAAGTGCTAGTAACGTACTGCAATAATTGTAGCCCACGGGCTGTACGCAGGCTTTTTTTCTGTCATGTTGGCTGTGCTAAATGTTCTGATTCCAACAATATTAGCAAGTTGTCGAGTTATGTTTCAGTTATCACACCACATCGACGAATCATAATTTTTTTTTTACAAGAACCAAGCCTTAAATTCTTAAGTTGTATGCGAGTGACCGGAGGTATATTGAATAATCGCAATCATACCAGTCCATAATCCAATGACAGTAGGTCAGAATTCGTAAGACAATAGTTGTAAACATAGACACAAAACAGCACAGAACAGATAGTAAATAGACGGTACACAAACAAAGTCATAATCATGAAAGAAAGATATATGGACAGAATGGCATTTCGGTTGTGACATCATAGATCTCGCTTAGTTACTTTGCGCTACAGCAAGCCCGCTTCTTCCTTCGAATAATATCGATACTAGCCCTATGGCCTTCGATGGTGTCAACAAGTGTACCTACCAGACTACTCCAAACTTCCCTCTTCTCCCCAATATGTCAAAATTATAGAACATCGCCTCGATCGCAGTACTGTTGGAAAGAGTAAATAGTAGAATGTGATAAGAAAGGAAAATATTGATAAAATAATAGACGAATCATACTCAGAGGGAACGGTCTTGTATACAGCTTTCAAATAGAGCAAACGTCAAACGTTAAGTTCGATAGACAGTGATAAAGATGACAAAATCGCCCATGCAAACACACTTTAAATACCAAACTAATGCACAAACCTACCTAGAACACGACTATAACCAGTCTGCCACTATGACTTTACGCAAACAGTCTTTAAACAATAATAGCTTTCCTTTTCGGTCAACTTTTATCCAATCACAAGTTGCTATGCATCCTGTATTATCAAAGAAGCCAATCATATAAGCACTACTATAAATATGCAAATGTTCAGGGCCGAGTTACCCGAGGCAACGCGTTGAGTGACGCGACGCGACGAGCGATTTGTATGATATCGTCGCGTCGCTTCAGGGGGTCAGGCGTCGCGAAGTCGCCTAGAAGTAGAAAACCGACAGGTCGGTTTTTCAGGCGATCCGTCGTTTGGACGACTTACTTTCGTGTACACACTGCGTCGCGTCACCTGAGGAAACATGTGACCTCTACCGCTAGCCCTCCGTACGATGCTGCGTGTACATGGCCTGTGGTGGGAGGCCATTTAACGCCGGGAACACACATGATCGTATGCAGCACGGTTACGTGTGGTTCGATACAAAGCGGCCGCCGCGTAGTAATACTAGTATGCATGGAAAAAGGGGTTCTGTTCTGTGCATACATAATACATGTAATGGTAGCTGTGATATCGCAGCGGTACTTGTGGCGTATAACGAACGCGATCGGGTCATTGAGGTCATCGCCACAGTCCCGCTGCGAGCCAACGCAAAGGCTTCCTTGGCAGTTTAGGGACTAGGCTCGACTAGCGCATGGCTATATTCCTTTAGATCTCGGACAGTAACGATAAATACAATAAACTTTAAAAAAAATCAAATTGAATCAATCAATCAATAAGTAAAATAAATCAATCTATCAATCTATAAATAAATCCTAAACAATATCGACCTCTCTATTAATTCTACTTCTTCTGGCCACTTTACTGTTGATTAAGCCCACTTGATACAGTCAGAAATTCTGTTTGTACAAAGGCAAATCCAGCTCTATCTAGTATATCTGGGTTGTAAAATGGCATTGGCACCATGTGTTCAAGATTGAGATACAATGTAACATTACCGGCCATGCACTGGTCCCTGTACTAGTCTTGTTCAGACTACTTGGTATGAAAATCAGTGCAGTTGATTTCAATTTGCCCATACACACTGTCTGCACGGGGCCCGGTGATGGCAGTCCCCAGGTTGGTGGGTACCCATGCGCGTTACCAAATTCACGGTAAAGGGGGTGTTTTTCTTCAGTCATCTCGGAGATTCTAGGTCCGTGAAATCGAGAAAAAGGGGTACTTTTTCAGAGTAACCTCCGAGATTAGGGGTAGTCCTTTCATAATCTCCCTAGGACACTAAATCTAGTCTAGTCTCACTCTAGATGATTGTGTATGAATGTGACTAAAATCAGGTGAGGACAAACATTTGTGATGTATGTACATGTAGGCCCTATACAAAGTCAACCTCCAGGGTCAACCCTGGAAGTCAACATACTAACCTCCTAGATTTCGAAAATAAGGGTATGTTTTTTACAGCTAATTTATCCCAGATTTGCCACAAATAGGGGGTGTTTTTCTCAGAAATATTCTAGGAAAGGGGGTACTTTTCAAACTTGGGTAACAAGCATGGGTACCTACCAACCCGGGGACTGCCACCGCCGGGGCACGGGGACACACAAATCACAGTTGCTCAAGTTTGCGTGATTCTATAACAGTGATCTAAGAAAATTGTTTTGCCTCAATAAACTAATTACCGCGTAGAGGTTTTAAGGAATACATCTAAGTCTCATTTACAACCTTTGGCAGGGTCTGTTTTGTCTTTATACAAGTAGAATTTCTGACTGCATCAAGTAGGCTAAAGTGGCTACGGGCGTATGCTAAATCAAAGCGATGCTCGAATAGTATACATCATCATCATCATCATCATCATCATCATCATCATCATTTCATTTTTATTGTCATATTTAAGCTTAAAGGAACATAATACAATTCAAATTCCGCAGAATACATTGACAATAAGGAGCTAGGAATATAGCCATGCGCTAGTCGAGCCTAGCCCCGTGAACTCATATGAACATTGCATTATCAAAAACTAGTACGGGCTGCTGTCTAAAATGATACTTATAATTTTGTGAAGAGAAGATAGTAACTGTGACAGTAAGAAAAAGGTCGCACAAAGTTGGGTTACTGATTACAGATAGAATTCATTGAACCTTCACATTCAACCAAATACGTAAGCACATTAATACATAGCAAGACATTCTCGTAAGAGATAGTCTTTCAGGCTTTTGTGAACTTATATCTAGATGTTTGATTTTTAATAGAATTTGGTATTATGTGTTCCAGTTTTGCGCCTGTGTAAGAGATTGAAGATTGACCTGCAGATGTATACATTCTAGGCAATACCAAATTCATGTCCACCTTTTGGCGGGTATCGTAGCAATGGTTTACAATATGAAAATAATCTGATAAGTCATGAGGAATATTTTGGTGGAGTAAATCAAACATAAAAGTACAGACTAGCAACTTGTAGAGCTTATGAACATCCAAAATACGTAAATTGTAGAACAAAGGTGAAGATGGCTCTCTTAATTCAGAGAATGTTATACTGCGCTTACACATTTTCTGAGTGATATAAATTGGACCAAGACCCATACTTCTAAGCCATAGGTTACATGGGGTTGAATAAATGATACATAGAGCAAAGTGAGGATATTTTGTGGTACAACGTGTCTTAATCTAGTATTCTGGCCTTCTTTCTTATCATCGCGTTTACCTTTGCAATGTGTTGTTTCCATGTAAGGTACTCATCAATAATTACCCCGACAAATGACGCTTGGTGTCTCTGAACTAGAGATTGATTTTTCACGTACAGGTTACCATGTAAATGCAATGCTCTACGTTTTTTGATGGAAAAATACATCGTTTGTCTTATTTATGTTTAAGGTGAGCCTATTAGAATCACACCAACGTGTTACATTTCTCAAGTGATTTTCTACTGGTGAAAGTTCAATACAATTAATGTTATTAGAATATTTATGGAAAAGGTTTGAGTCGTCTGCAAATAGGCAAAAGTCAAAATAATCACTTGACTTGGGAAGATCATTAAATAATGTAAATCAGAAACTTTAGGACCAAATATTGACCCCCTGAGAGACCCCTTATGTGACAGGTAATTGAACAGAATGAATACAATCTACATACACATACGATTATCTCTGATTCAGATAGTCTGCAAACCATAGTAAAGGATTTCCTCTCACACCATAATGTAAGAGCTTTGCCAAGAGGATTTGTGGTCAATGGTATTAAAAGACTTGGAAAAATCTAAGAAGATTCCTATTTTACTATTTCCTTGGTCAATTTGTGATGTCAGGTGACTCAGTAAATTTATAAGTGACAACTGTGCACTATTTTTCTTACGAAAACCATATTGATGCTTATAAAAAAAGTCATGTTTGTTAAAATAAATTATTATTGACAGCCTTTTCCAGAATTTTGCTAATAAGAGGTAACACTGAAATGGGGCGATAATTTGCAGGAATCTCTTTTGGGCCTTTTTAAAGATGGGTACTACTCTAGCAACTTTAAGAGCATCTGGAAATTTACAATTTGCAAAAGAAAGATTGAAAATAATATGACAAAGTGGAGCTGCAATATATTCAGCAGCATGACTAAAAGCTTAGCAGAAATGTTGTCATACCCAGCTGTTTTATGCATATTTAGACCTCTTAAAAGATTGAGAACTTCAGAATCAGTTGTTGGATAGAGAAAGAAAGAAGAGTCAGAGGACTGTGACAGAAAATCTACATACGATGTACGAGTCGTTTCAATTTTGCCAGCTAATCTAGGTCCTACACTTGTGAAAAACTCATTAAATCCATTTACAATGTCTTGAGAATTATTGTAAGTTACAGGCGTGCCATCTGCTACATCAATAGTGAGATGGTCTGGTAAACATACGCTTGGTTTTCTATTGCGAGTACAAAGTAAATCATTGATAATATTCCATGTTGTTTTGGAATTGTTACGATTTTTGACGAAATGAGAAGCATAATAATCTCTCTTTGAGACTCTTAAAATACTAGTAAGTACATTCCTATATCGTTTATAACGCGCAACCTTGCTAGAATCATAACCTGATTTGATCACCTCTGCAAAATAAAGACTGCTTTTGTTGATTGAATTCTTCATTGATTTTGTAATCCAAGGTTTTCCTTTCAACACTGATTTTAGAGATCGTGGGACCATTGGACTATGTCTATTACAACATTGATTAAAAATGGAGAAAAACGTATTGTAAGCTTCATTTACCGTATACGCGGATACGAATACGATGATGCGATGCGTGCATGATGACGAATGTTGGTCGTACTGTGAATATGAGTACTCACTTTCGAGCACTTTGACAGGATTTTTACGACAGTTGTTTTCAACGCTTACGTGTTCATGACAGCATAATAATTATTATTAAATATTTATATTTCCATCTGGTGGTAAAAATATTTTTTTTTCAAGATTAAGTGTACTGTCGCTGTTCTTATATAAAATACAAAGGATGGACACAAACCGGGCACCCGAAAAAAAAAAACTGCTCTGTACGTCAATCAAGTTCAAGCGGCAACTGCATGTCATTGGACAAATGACTCATCGCCGATTGGCCCCTCCCCTGACACACACTCTTTTACTTTAAATTCGATTTTTTTTCTTTTAAATTAATTTTTGAGCATTCTGTTTGTACTCTTAGTATTAATGCTGCCACAGTATGTGACCTTCAATATCATTATTATTATCCCTATCTTTATTATTATTATTTACCCACTGTCTATATCTGCGGTTTGACTCCTTTCGTTCATTTATTGCAGTTTTAATTTCTTTATCAAACCATGGCCTTGTAGTACTTTTGATAATTTTCTTGACAATAGCTTTATGACAAGCAGTGACAGTATTATCTAACCAGTGTTTCCAAATTTTATCACAGGCAGTCTGTTTATTGTTTTCACTCGTAGCTAACTTGACAACATCATTAACCTTTGGTAACAGCGTCTGAATAAGCACAATGTATAGCTTATATTATACTTTACAGATCATTGTGACCGGATTCGTCGGTGTGATGTCGACATATCGCAAAAGAAATTTTGCTGTAATATTCCTCCTTCGATATTGAAACTCTAAAACTGAACCTCTGACTCATTATTCACTTGGTGTTTATCAACTCTAAAAGCAGAGTCACGTCGCACAGAATGGGAAAGGTGAGGTTCAAATAAACCATTTGCAATGTGTAATTGAAGCCCTGTGTGCCTTGGAGGCAGTTCATAAAACGGTCACGTGACGTCATTCGCCCTATACAGTGACTTGCGTTTTCTCAATAGCTAAGGGGTGGACCATTTGATATCCTGGGGGGGGGGGG
>LD347245.1:123603-141930 GCA_001465055.1 Ptychodera flava | reverse complement strand
ACTCCAGAGCTTCTGCTTGATTTTTATTGATGCTGCAGTGTGCATCGAACAATTGCCAAGATTTTTTTTTCCGAGTCGCAATGGTCCATAATTTTTTTTCCCTCAGCCCCTTAAAACCCTATTTTTTTTTTTCGAGCAACTCCCCCTGTCATCTTTTTTTTTTCCCAAATCTTCCAAGCCCCCCCCCCCAGGATATCAAATGGTCCACCCCTAAGACGGCGTGAGAATAACACTCAACTGAGTAAAAGAGAGTTGATAAGAGAGCTCGCGAGAGAGTGTGCCACGAATTATACTGGCGCTTGGTCGTATCTGGAGTTACGGCTAATCACATCAAGCTGTTTTGAAAGACAGACAAGCACAGGAATGAAGATACGCCACAGCAAAATAGAACCGCCCCAGGGTACGGGGAAGCTGCTTTATCGAACAAGAGTATATTGAAAATGGGGGAGGTGCACTGGGGGTGCGGTCACTGTACGCATATTTACCAGCATAAATATGGACGCTGTTGATGAAACCGAAAACCTCCCATTTCCCTATAGGCCTAACTGTGTATCGGCAGTGTAGGCTGGCCATTGATTAAGAAACACCGCTTTAATTGTCAAAATTAGGTAACAATGAAATCTATAGTCTAATTCTTAAGTCTCTTTAGTGTTCTGATAGATCAATAAATTTTCATTGAGTATAAACGTCACGAAATCGATAGCCTAAAACCTTTGACATCAACAATTTTAAGATCGTTGCGTCCTGAAACTGTCACGTACAGCCCTACAAAGAATTCTAAACGTCATGTTTTTGGCAACTTTTCTCCATCCGCTAGTAATTTACAGATAAATATCCCCTGTGAAGAATGGAGCTATGGATTCGTTCATAAAATGGAGTTCATAACGATCAAAGGGACAGGAAATGAGTGATTGAATAAGAGAATGGAACAGATAGACGGTCAGGAAAGACGGACATACAGGTGAACGGATAGACAGGTAGACAGACAAACAGTAAGCGGGTGTACGGACGATCAGATAGATAGATAGATAAATAGATAGATGGATAGATAGATAGATAGATAGATAAATAGATACATACATACATACATACACACATACAGACACACACATACATACATACATACATACATACATACATACATACATACATACATACATACATACATACATACATACATACATACATAGGTCGGTAGGTAGGTAGGTAGGTAGGTAGGTAGGTAGGTAGATACTATAGGCAGACAAATACGAATGCTAGATTACAGATAATAAAACATACAATTAGCAAGACTAATACAGATACAGGACATGGAAGTAGTGGACTGGGATAAATCCTCTACATATTTCCTCATCCACAGTTGACTGCCTTCCTTGTGCTCAGCGTGATCGCAGTGATAGTGGTGTTCACAGCCTGGGTGCGGACAGCTACTGCTATCAGAATGGACATGAAGATATACTATGTCGACGACTATGAGCCATACTCTGATGAAGACTACTTTTCAGACTCTGGCAAACATTGAAGACGATCTCCGGGGATGGCTTCACGACCTCGAAGACGAAGAATCCCCACAATTTTGATGACATGAAAGGTATGATTCCTGACAGCTTGGAAGAAGTGTTGGAAGAATTCGAGGAGTTGAAAGATATGGAAGACGGTGAATGGCAAGAATGGATCGACGACTTTATGAATGAAGGAGGTAAAGAAGAAGAATATGATAGGGAGTGGGAAGGCGAAGAAGATGGCGACGAAGCTGAAACACGTAGACGTCCAGGTATTTATCTATTTGTTTGTTAAGTATGTAAGTAGGAAATGAGTGATGGATAACTTACTATAGGTGAGTGTCAGTTACTTCTACCTTTTAGTCAGTCATCTAGATAAATCCTGGCTTCGACATTTGACAGTCTTCTGCCTTCTTTACCTAAATACCTACAACACGATTGGAACTAGTTTAGGATAATTGGATTTTTATATTTTTTAAATTTCTCAAAAGTGTTAGGTGCAAGATAGTTGAATGTTGCAATAATACAAATTACTCATAAAAACAAGTGTGTAACGTAAAAAGAAAAGCACATGAGATTACATTTGTAGATTAAATTGGCATTATTTCACCATCCAATTATCCCAAATTAGTTCCAATCGTATTCTACGTAAGCACTAAAGCAAGTGACGTGGAATACACGTTTTCCAGCAATCGAGAGCGAAAGGCTCGAGAACAAGTGCTGAAGGCACGAAGTGCAAGCGACTGGCCGAAAAAGGCCACAACGCCAAAAGTGCATGGTTGTCGATAATAATATGGTTAGGTTGGTCGTTGGTTGAGTTAGTAACTTAAGTTATTTATTGCTTTTTTGTTCATTTAAATTGTATCTACCTCGTTATTCTTCTGGTTTTACTTTGTTCCTGCTTTGGGCGTCTCCAATTCCATGTCTCTGTTTGAGTTTAGGGCTTGTAGCTTGTCAAGATCATGACCGATGCAAATGATCGACTGAAATATTCTTGTGTAAGTAAAAGGAACTTGTTACATTTACATTTGGTTCAAGTCTTAAAGTCTATTATGCTGATATTACAGAAATCGGATATTTGACAGGGAGCTCAGAAAAGAGAAACAAGACCTGCAAAGCCAATCATCATTTTGCTCGTGATAATCGAATATTTACTTGTGTTTCTCACGATTTATTATCTTGCTTCTCATCAGAACATGAACCCAGACCAGGTGATCACCACGAGACAGATTCCAAAGAAGGTAGCCACGAGAATAGCGAAGACTGGCACGAGGGAAAAGACTGGTTTGGTTGGCATGGCAGCGATGGAGACAGCTATTAAGACAAGAAGGAGGAAGATGAGCTGAAGAGTAGCTTCCGAACAAGCATTGCTATGTTCTCTGTGACAATGATATTGGCCTTTGTCGAAGTTATCTTGGTATTCGCGGCTGCGGTGTCGGCTTAATGCGGTCTCTGTAAGACATTATCCCATGAGGTGAGTTTGTTAGTCTTGTCTTTACGGATGACGGAGTAGACAGAATAAGTTGAGAATAGATAGTACCGGAAAATCTTATTTTCCAAGTTTTCATTTTTTTTGTTTGTGCATTACTTGTAAACTATGACCTCAGCGGTTGTTTTTTGTTTGTATAAAAAGTGGGAAATTTCCGATTATATCATATGTTACCATGACAATAAGTGTTCGTTTTCAAAGAAACTTTTTTACATGTTATTGACTCAAGTGACTTGATATTCTTTTCCGGATAGAGAATTGCGAAAGGGGGAAGAAGGGGGTGAAAAGGAGATAGCTTCAGTGTATTTTCGGCGATGATGTCACGTATACGTCAATTCAGAACCTCTATGTTTGCTTCTTGGCACAGGCTCCTCAACAGGTGGTTGTCCTACAACCCGGACAGAAGATTATGCCGGGAGCCGACGGTCAGTTCGTGCTGAACAACGCAGGTGAGTGATCAACTCCGCAATGTGCATTTTTAGAACACTGGCTGAGTGCCAGACGTAATTATCTAGTCTGAGTTCTGATAGGTTTGACCAAGATGGTGTTGAATGACTTCTACAATGCAGCTTACATAGTCGCAAACAAAGTCTGGACATATTATCCTTTACATTTTGACGTTTACCATTCGCGGATTCCATGTTTAGAATTTACAGAAAGATGTTTTCCCTATAATTGCGATAACATACCGAGGGTACCATTACGACAAAGGGCTCGCTGGTTGCCTTCCGTTTCTTTGGAAATAAATCCAGCAAGGCCTGGTGCGCATGCTCGTGTATGTGTATGTGTAAGGCATCTGGCACTGAACAGGTCTTAACGAAATTACAGTCGGAATTCAAAAGATGATGACGTCATTAATGCATTATCTCTTATTGATTGCATGAATTATTTAGCTCGTTCATAACAAATTTTTAATTTTTTGCAAGAATGGGTGAATAATCCTATGCGTTAATTTGTAATATTCTCAATTTATTTTCACTTTGTCTAACTTGAAAGCTCACTTTAGGTAATTACTCAGAACCAGCAGCCTGTTAAATCAATCGACAAACTCACGGAATCATGCTTGTTACGCTTTGGATTACTTAGATATGTTATTTAAAAATCTTCGTTGTTGATGATATACATTGATTGGGAAGCTGCAACTACAGCATCCGGTAAAACTATCTAAAATAATTATTGAAAATGGTACACCTGCCTGAAAATAGGATAATTTTATACAACACGATTGGAACAAATTTGGGATAATTGGATTTTCATATTTTTAAGATTTCTCAAAAGTGTTAGGTGCTCTAAGCTTATAGCTGATTGTTGCAATATTACAAATTACTCATAAAAACAAGTGTGTAACTTAAAAAGGAAAGCAGATGAGCTTACATTTACAGATCAAACAGACATTATTTCACTATCCAATTAACCCAAATTAGTTCCAGTTGTGTTATACCTTCTTAATCCATGTAGCAAATATAGCCTGATATTGTTAAATGCAATTTTGGTAAAACTGAGGTCCATTTTTATATTACATCGTTATGTAACGGATTATTTCCAATTCTGAATTGCTAATGATCTATCTTTGAAATAATAACTGTTAGTGTCGAAAAGCTTTTCATTTGGTCGATGCAAATCAAAAATTGTAATGTTTTTCAATCATTTCGCCTCCAGGCCAGGAAGTCGGCACTTACCATAGTACCAACCCAGCTATGCTATCTACTGACTTCACCCCGTCGACCAATCCGGCATTAACAGTGAAGCCCAGTGGACTATCCCATGGGCGACTCCCACCTTTGGCCACAACCCCTACCTACGAAGAGGCCGTTGCACTACCTCCTAAAGAGGACTTGGCACCTGGGTACCACGAAGCCGAAGAGCTTCCCACTAAAATCAGTCTGTAACGTGGCTACCCTGTCCTAGACACCTGGGTTAGCAGCCACAGTTGTTTGCCGTGATAAGCACAGTGAATTTAAGTGAACATTTCAGTGGAAAATGTGTGTTTCTACGGTAGAATTGTAGGTAGAGGAATGTACGTTTCGGCTGTGTGAATTGATATTTTTAAATAGATATTATATATTATACGCGATTATATTTTCAGTTTGTAAATCTATGTGATCAGTGTCTAATTCATATGTTGTTTTATCCCTATCGACATTAATCAGAAGCTATCCTCTTTTCTATTCCGATCTTAACAGATGGTTTTTCCCTCGTAACGACCATTTTCAGTGTCAATCTACAGACCATGTGAAGGATAAACCAAAGAAGTTGGCATTTGTATTGAGGCACAGGTCTCGATTTCTATTTGACGATCATCATACACATTTCAAGACACTTTAAGAGATTATTTACAGTTCGACGACAATTTTAATGTTCGGTACAACGCTGTGATAAACTAAAGTATTACACTAAAAACAGATTCAAAATATGTATCTCTAAAGTGATGCAGTTTCTTTCAGCGAAGTATTTCGAAAGAGTATTATTGTTTTACAGTTTAGTAAAGAATCATTACCGCTCATGAAAAATAATGAGCATACAGTTATGACTTTCTGTATATTTTCGTTTCTCAGTTGACATTTAAAAATGATGTGATGGGTTTGGTAATATCACAGTGTTTAAAACGATTCCTTATTAGATGCATTATAATATATTACAAATTCCGGGCGACCGAAGTGAAATTGCCGATTCCTCTAAAATGCCTATTTCCAGCTGTAATTCTGCTGTTTTATTATTTCCTATGAATAAATTACATTTTGGCGTGGTTTACCTGAGATTTACGGATTCCAATAGAAATATATAGAAGTTGCATGTAGCAATCCTGCACCGCCGTACGCACACCAA
The DNA here is from genome assembly GCA_001465055.1 of Ptychodera flava. Lineage (NCBI taxonomy): Eukaryota > Metazoa > Hemichordata > Enteropneusta > Ptychoderidae > Ptychodera > Ptychodera flava. The sequence goes on along the minus strand of LD347245.1, from coordinate 136,113 downwards.
TTATAGGTCACAAGACAAGACATGTGACAGTCGGTCAGCATTACGGAAGAGCAGCTTGTATGCTTTACTGGAAATTGTGAAGTCGAGAATGATTACTTATTGTCAGATGCGATGACTTTATAAGACTTTCTTCGAATCGGATCACACGTAGCGAATGCAATGTCAAATCTGTGAAATCAAGGGTTTGTATACTGTATAATTCACATATGGAGTCGATCTAACGTGATTATAAAAAGTGACCTTGATTTTCATTTGATCTTCTTGTATTCCTGAACATATACTTGTCAATAAAAGTCCTGTTGTTCTCTCAAAGTGTGGTTTTTAAGTCTTTGAATGGAGAACTTTGAATTCAAAAAACAGACATTTCGATTTTAGTATATTATACTTTAAGAAATCCTTAATTTTCAATGGTCTGTTTTCCTGAAGAATAACTGGGTAAATTCAATCCGCGATATTTTATTTACTTCCATGCATTGTCTATTAAACGTTGAAATAGTCGTATCAACAATACAGGCTTTATGATGATTTATTATTGCTTGCGGCCAATTTAATCAAAGGATGGAATTTTTCATCTTTGAAATAGTTAAAGCCGCACTTTTCAATCCCAGGTTTTCGCATTAGTGGAGTTCTCCTCCCAGTCAAACACATGGCCACTACGATGTTTGATTTCTATTACATTAATTACACAAACTGATTTCAATCTTTTGTCACCTTTTGCTAATCCTGCAAATAGAGCTTATATAACCGTTTGATTGACGGTCGGTTCAAATTGCAAACGGTCATTTATTCCCCAGCACCACACTCGAATTTCCTTAAAAAACGTCTTCCAGTCACGTTAGAATTTGAATATAACCACAGAGTTCGATCGGCAGCAGCTTCGTGCTGACTGCTTGGCAGTCTGTCAGCGTTTTTGCGGTCCGAAAAAACTAAAAAGTGGCATTTTCTGGAGCGTGTGCCCTCATGTTGCCTGTTTGGTGTCCACTTACACAGTGAACGCCGCCATAGGTTGGCGCCTTTTTAAAGGGAGGCTCCGCCTTTAAAAGTTAAAGGGAAAAGGGAAAGACCGCGAAATCCACAACGGATTAGTTTCTCAGTATTGCTGCTTTTGTGAGAGGTATTCATATAAGTGGAAGCTGAAGGAAAGTGAGGAATTTAGGAAAATTGATGCAAGATAAAACATTTTCAGAAAAACAAAAAACAAAACATGCCAAATCATTGATGGAGAAATGTGGGCTGTCATCCTGACAACTCCTTTATCGAATTCAAAGGTTCATCGCATCGCCAGAGGGTGTAAACTGAAATCAATAGCCAAGACGTTCATTTTATACCTGCATCGCTAACGCTACAGAGCGATTTGTGTGAACCTGTGCGAAAGTGAGCAAACAAAGAGCTAGTTAGTGATTTAGAAAAGATGTATACCACAATTATATGTAAAAATCTAGTCACATAAAACAATTTTTGAAAAAGAAGAGTCAAGGGAATCCATGATGTAGCTCGTTTGATTAATGTTGTGATCTGACCCCATCCCCGACAAAAACCGAACGGTTCACACGAGGCCAAATCTTTGCAGCGCCACCACAGGTAAAACAGATATATATATATATATATATATATATATATATATATATATATATATATATATATATATATATATATATATATATATATATGTTGTATGAAAGTCAGGCAGCTGAAGGGCATGCTGAAAAATATCGTTAAAATATTGTTTGATATTTTAAAGAAATGCGCCCGAAGGGCACGCCGAAAAATTTTAATCATACAGATATCTCAGATTTATGTATGTCTGATATATTAAAGTTTTGCACTAGGACGGGGCTCTGAAAAATATGTCTTATTATCATTAAAGTATCAGTTTGGCACAGATTTGTAAAGGGCATTTTGATAAAGGCAATATGAGTTTAGACATTGTAATTTTTCTTGTCATTTATTCTTGTCATGCGGCACTTACCAGCTAATACAGATGAAGTGATAATTAAATTGAATACACTTTCGCAGTCTTTATCCTCTTAGTTTTTGTGTCACTGGACATGCAGTGATGATCTAACATGTGAACAAAAATGTAATTCTTGTCATAGTAATAGCCTCTTTCTTCTGGTTAGTTTGAGAAATGAAAAGGTAGACAAAATTAATTTCACATAACCACATTTTCAAGGGAAATTGTACAAACAAGTACTACATGATGGGCAAAGTAATTTGAACGGAAGGAAGGGAAAGTATAAATGAATAAAAATGAGGTATTCCAAGGAACAGCTCTATTATACCAAACACTATAACATTATATGCAAAAAACATTTTTTATTAGAGTAAGATTATAAGGACCTCGAACTTGTGACAGCAAAGTCCTAAATACAACACATCCTAACATTAGTGACATAAAATGTGACAACAAAGTCCTAAATACAACACATTCTAACATTAGTGACATAAAATGTGACAGCAAAGTCCTAAATACATCACATCCTAACATTAGTGACATAAAATGTGACAGCAAAGTCCTAAATACAACACATCCTAACATTAGTGACATAAAATGTGACAGCAAAGTCCTAAATACAACACATCCTACCATTAGTGACATAAAATGTGACAACAAAGTCCTAAATACAACACAACCTAACATTAGTGACATAAAATGTGACAGCAAAGTCCTAAATACAACACATCCTAACATTAGTGACATAAAATGTGACAACAAAGTCCTAAATACAACACATCCTAACATTAGTGACATAAATGTGACAGCAAAGTCCTAAATACAACACATCCTAACATTAGTGACATAAAATGTGACAACAAAGTCCTAAATACAACACATCCTAACATTAGTGACATAAAATGTGACAGCAAAGTCCTAAATACAACACATCCTAATATTAGTGACATAAAATGTGACAGCAAAGTCCTAAATACATCACATCCTAACATTAGTGACATAAAATGTGACAGCAAAGTCCTAAACACAATACATCCTAATATCAGTGACATAAAATGTGACAGCAAAGTCCTAAATACATCACATCCTAACATTAGTGACATAAAATGTGACAGCAAAGTCCTAAATACATCACATCCTACCATTAGTGACATAAAATGTCGTTCTGTACAGTTAAGCTATAGCATCTGCAGGTACCTAGTGGACACGACAGTGTAAAGCAAGGCCTTAATAGTGAGAATTAACTTTTACATTACTATTATCTTTTGAATTTCTGCACTAAATTTCTTTAATTACAGGTACGATGGAAATCTAATTCATTGCTATGAACAGACATGGGGCCGTAAGATAGTTTATACTAGATTTTGAGTAGATGCCAGAGTAGGGAGCTCATACCGACCATGCTAACCTTCTTTACCGTCATTTCTTGTAAAGATCCTAAAGTTCCCGCGCCTGTTCAAACATCTTTACCCTACATAATTTTTTATAACCCGTTTTACAACGTAATTTCTGATCTAGTTTCCCTGAGTGCTCTGTTAAGTTCACGACATCAGTTTGTAGCCACACAAAGTCTTGAATGTTGCAAATCACATATATACGACCTTTCTTTTCTATTTTCCTTTCACCCTATATCACAATACATGAATGAATAAGCGAACACAAACAAAAAATGTCTGAGTTCAAATAAAAAAAACCCCACATAACTAAATATATAAGAGGCTGTTGAGACTTTTCTGGTGTTCCAGTTTCGTCACTCTTTTCTGACCAACACTTTTATGTTGGAGAATACTCTGCCTATAGATTCAAATAGCGGATCTAGGAAGCAACCAATCAAAATTTGCCAAAGTTTTTGGAACCATTGGATAACAATTAGCCAGGCCTTGGTGCACGGTACCACATACCACACATGCCAGAATGTCAAACAGGCGAACTCAATACCTGCAATAAAAATTAATATCATGTGATATAATCAAATGATTTAATCTCTCTAGGCAATTTAGTGCAAGTACTATGTTTGTTACGTTCTGTGTGTTATCTTTTGGCGAGTTAGTGTGTTAGTATGTTTATAATTTTATGTGTAGAATATAGAAATGTACAAACTTATACGTCAATACATACATACATATATATATATATATATATATATATATATATATATATATATATATATATATATATATATATATATATATATATAAGCTTGTGATTTCAAGATCACGTGGAGTAGAGTGCTCGATACCGAAGCAGAGCTAGATAAATTACTGTTTTTACCAGTATAAACCACTTTATATTCCCACCGCACACTTGTTTTGTACAGTCAGCAAAGGCTGGCTACACTCGTCGGGTAGTTGTATCTGATACAACCACCCGACGAGTGTACGCAAATCGTTCCGTATCAAAAAGTATGAGAACTGTACTGAACTATCAAAGTGTATTCGTTGTCTTAAGAACAAGCATCAGGGCATCAAGTTGACCTATCGAGTTTCAAGATAGCCCATCGTCATTATTATCCGAACTAAATATGGTTTAAAGAAAACATTAAATAAGTCTAGAATGAGTTTATCTTATTGCTGTGCAATAAAATCGTACTTAAACTATATAAAGATTGTCCAACTTTTTCAGCCAAATTTGTCATTGTGTCCAAGGTAAGTGTAGGTCTTAACCGATTTGATGGATGATAAATCTTTGTTTATGGCAAACAGAATTGCAGCTAATTTGGGAGAATTGGATCTTTTAACTGTTCAGATTTATCAAAAAATTTAAGTACAATATATAGCTTTAAATTGCAATATTACCTATAAAAACAAGTGTATTGCACAAAAGAACAGCAGATAAAACCAACATTAATACACTGTCCAATTATCCCAAATTAGTTCTAATCGTGTTGACACCAGATTTACTATAATGACCGTGTTTCCGTTAACCCAACCGAACCTAAAAAGACCCCATTTTAAAAAAATATTCTCTAAATTTAAGAGTATTTTTTGACTCTCAGCCCACAGCAAGAAATTTTTTGTAAATTCCTCCGACATACCTACCCTAATTTTCGGAGACATGTAAACACACATATTGCTTTACTTGGCGTAGGTAAGATTCTATTTATTTTGTAGCTGTTTTTATTTTGTAATTCTGCAGTGACAAGTACTTCCTTCACAACATGTTTTCAATTTACTCGAATGGAACTAATTTGGGATAATTGAATTTTAATATTTTGCAAATTTCTCAAAAGTGTTGTGTGTCATATACCTGAATGTTGCAATATCGCAAATTACTTATAAAACAAGTGTGTAATGTAAAATGAAAAGCAGATGAGATAACATTTTTAGATTAAATCGTCATTACTTCACCATCCAATTATCCCAAATTATTTCCAATCGTGTTAATTGGATACTTGAGTTGTTTTATCACGAAATAACTGTGAGTTAAAATGCCATCAGTATTGAACCGACTGCTCACAATTTCTCTTTGAGGACTTAACTGAACTATTTATCGATGGCAATATTCCACATATTAGTAGATAATTTTGATGCACTCATATTAGATAGATCAGGTACATATAAATAATATTACTAACGTCTCAAAAGAAACAGCTTCAGCCGCTCGAGATCAGATATATTCTGATGAATGGTATCAATCAATGCTGAGTCTTTTTCCAAAATTGTGGCCAACTATTGCACAATAAATCAGATAATTAAAAGACTTGATATGAGTTTGTGATTTTCTCAGTAGCTTTCTTCTAAGGCTCATTTTTTGTAATTCTTTCACTTTTTGCAGTCGCTCACAGCTGGTGGTATTTAATCTAAGTTCTCCGTATTCCAAGCTAACATTGACATCTGTCTGCTGTACTTTCAACCACAGCCCTGCTCGGCGGCCAAGCAACATTACTAGTTAGCGCTCTTTCAACACATCCTAAGCAGATTTAACAATGAGAAAACAGAATGTTCCGTTTTAATTTGTTCAAAAGTATTTTTGCAATTAAAAGCAGCCAACAAACAACCTTCCCCTCTGTAAGTGTGTTTGCTGAATAAAATCGAGTACACGTGTTAAAGAGTAGCTGACGTCAGCGGTGCTTGTTACGATTGTACAACAATGACTAAAGTAATTGATATAGAAGGTGTCGTGGATCATTACTTTCATGATTTTCATGGATTGATTTTTACTTCGGCACATGCGTAAGTTTTTAAGACATCTTGGGTCGGTGGGAAAAGTTAAGGAGTGTAGGGTAACCAGAATCATATTAGTATTCCCTTTGGCCTACGTACTGTGAATTAATGATGCGCATTTTTTTGTTTACAAGTTTCCATCTTTAAATGTGGGAATAAATAGAGTGCAAAAATTACGTATTATTGTTGCTGTTGCACTCACCCCAGAAAATGGCACAAGGAATGCCACAGATAAGAGTGGTCAGTCGGTAACACCAAAACTTCACACCGGTAAAAGTAATGAATGCCCACTTCCAGATGCCACCAAAGCTATGCATTCCCACAGGTTCCGCGAACACTTCCTCAAAAGACACCTATATGTAAATCAGAAGTAAACAAATCAATAATCATTCTCTTTGGCAAATGTTGATGTGATACAATAATTCCATGAATGAAGACGACGTAACGTATCATATATGAAATTTAGTTTTGATTTCAAAAGAACGAAAACGAAACAAAGAGCTGATATTTACAAACATGCAAAACTATTCATATCAGGGCTATATATATTTCGATACAACGCATGTTTGACAAAAAACATAAAGAAAAACAAATGCTATCATAACAAATAATGGAATAATATAAAAACGTATTCCAGCTGTCTGCGTAACGACTTAACTTTGTTTTATCAAGTATTCCTTCTCGGTCGAGCGGAAAGTCCAAGTACAGTTCTCGGTTCAGTCTCGTCTGTTAACTTTTGACTTCCTACCGCCCTTACTTACCAAAAAACTTTAAACATCTGTGCGTCGCAATTTATTTGTGCAATAATATGTATTCCCTAACGACTGCATCCATGCCTATTCTGGTTCACTAATTCACTCATGTCCGTTCCGGGTATTTTTTCTTTTTCTACGTTGGTATCGCTTAATTCATCGCACTAATTCTAAATACTACAACATAATTTTATGAGTCGAGAACGAAATATTCACGTTCGTACTGCATTACAACAGATGTGCGTCACTGTTATAGCTATTAAAAATGTTGAATACTATGTGCATGTAAAAGGCCAACAATCTGTACTCTACAAAGTGAACACGCGTACGACACCAGCTGGTGTGTATTTGCAATTCCAATCTTTTCAACTGCCTACTCTTTGACATGTTGTATGTATTTATTCCTTTTGATGTACCCTAATTCAAATACAGATCGTATTGATGAAGAAAGGTTGACCTCTGACGCTGCTTATTGTTTTAATTTGTTTCGGTATTTCTGTCACACATCGAGCTGACAGAAAAGAGAAAGGTCGCTCGTTCTTACTATTTTGAATCGAAAATAATATAGTGGAGATTAATAGAAATGTATATACCAGTAATTTATTTTTTGGTTAAACGTTGTAAGTTAATCCGTATGACGTAACCATTATGTATGGGCAGTATCACAGAGTAACATAGACAGAGTGGCAACACTTGCATGCCTTTTGTTCCATGGTCGTCTCGGTAGACTATTGGCTTTTCATATTAAAATGAGCTTCATAGGTGTTAAACTTTTTTTGAGGCTTTGTTTGTGGTTGATAATTACACGAGATTATGCGAAACATACGACGAGATGGCATCGTACTGCCAGTCGCGTAGCAACCATAGTTACTTTGTGAGCTCTCGGGCCAGAAACACTGCTTCACGCCATTCAAAACATAACACGCCAGCAGTTTCATAAACATGTTCTTTCTTGACGAACGTGTAAAAGACGGTATGACTGACCGTAAACCATTGAGTAAAACCAGACAGTATCGATAAAAGACTTTCAAATTTGGTTCAAACACACTCATTATATATTCATAAAAATATGAGAGGAATTTTTAAAACGGTAAAACCCACTTTCCTGAAGCTCAAAACACTCCCGTTTTTGCCAGCACATCAATTCCGATCAGCACCACACGACAACAACAACACAAACTTTGTCGAACATACTTTCGCTTAACAATTGGTGAAAATCCGAAAATTACCGAAGGGTGCATGATCGGCACTCTTCGGAAAAGAGAGCCAAGAGCTTCGTGAGGCGAGGCAAACATGGATTGCTTACGTAACCGCTTCACGCCTTAAACAATAGGTGTTGCCACTCTGTCTATGTTACTCTGTGGCAGTATGTAAAATATATCTGACATATTCTAATGAAAGCTTATCTACTCAACCGCGAACCTGTAATTAAAACCCATGTAGCTGTAATTCTTGAAATTTGTGGACCTGAAAAAAGGCTTTCTTTTTTCTCTGGTTTTCTTTAAATTCCACAAATTTAAAGGATATAGTCTTTTACCACTGAAAAATTGGACGAGCAAATTTAAAGTTCAACCGTTATTTTGATTTCCCGCCATTTTTAAAAATTGGTAATATTACAAAGAAAACATAGCATATGGTGTCCCAGTGGAGAACATTCTGCACTATGCATTACATTTTGGACTACTGTGTTGTTTCTGTGAAGATTCCAATAACACGATTGGAACTAATTTGGGATAATTGGATCTTCATATTTTTTCAAATTTCTCAAAAATGTTAGGCGTCTATAGCTGAATGTCTCAATATTACAAATTACTCATAGAACAAGTGTGTAATGTAAAAAGAAAAGCAGATGAGCTTACATATGTAGATTTTAAAGACATTACTTCACCATCCAATTATCCCAAATTAGTTTCAATCGTGTTCAATGCATATATGCACTTTGTACTTTGTTTTTGCTTTATTTGCATGAAGGCGCTATTTTATGTTTGGGCAGACATTTATTTATCTTGCTCAAAATTGCACATGTAGTCCCAGTTGAAAGTTTATGAGTGCATTCCCATGAACTTGTTTTAGTTTGGAAGTAAAATCACAGAAATAATGCAAAAAAGAAGCAGCTATCGGGCCTTTAATTAAGTCATCGAGGAATAATTATCCTGGCTCGCAGGTCGTATGAAATTGAGCATTTAATATTCATTCGCTGCATTACTTCACGATATTCTAATACAATAACTGAATCCATAAATATAGTATGACCACACTTTAGAATAACACCCGCTTTGGTTCCCTTATTAGATCAATAAAGATCACGGTAAAACGGTATCACAGATATAATTTATTACAAGAAATGGTAAGGTTTATTGCTGGGTGGCAAAAGTAATCTCATGTCGATAGTATCTGTAAACTCAAATGGTAAGCTATCCGTGTTTGTACCTGTGTAGTGTACCTTACTACAGCCAAGGTTATTTTGCAAGTATATAGGGCACCTTTGGTTCTACCTACAAATTAAGACTACGCAACAACCTAAACTGAGTAATTGAAATTTGGATTATATTTGTGCTCTTTATGTCGAACTGATACACGTGCGTGGCAAAGAAGTGGAAAGGGGTAAATTGCCGGTTGTTGAAGTAAAGGAATTTATCTACGTAATATTTATGCTTGGAACAAAATGAGAATGTTGTCGAAAAATGAAATATATACGTTTTGGCCTAATTCATTGCACAAATTAATATTAATTTTTGCTTCAATAAATCAAGCATATGTCCCTCTTCCTCACTACACCCTTGTAATTTATTCACCACATCCATGTCTGAGAGAAGACACCAAATTAAAAATTGAAACTACTTGCAATAAGGCAACTTGATGACATTCTAAATTTGATGTTCATGCACATTATGATTAATTCATACTTCTTCAAAAATCAGAATTGTGAGAAATTACGTTATTGAAATAAGGGTCTAGGACCGCACTTGATCGCTCCCCTAAGTATGGTGCATCGCGTTTGCAGCCACTTCAGTGACATTTAGTATTTCAGTGTTAATAAAGAAAAACCCTGCGTAAAGATTAATTCTTATGGAACAATAGACCCTATGTGAAAATGATAAAAACAAATGCACCGTTGCATCATTGATTCATTTCCCTTCACAGCTTAATATTCCATTAGCACTGCACATACTATGCACCAATAGCCAGGGTACCAGCAGTTATTTCTGAACTATTTTGATTGCTGAGATGGTTTAGTTGCGGTATTTGGGACAGTATGCCCAAAAGTGGGTTGCCTACGCTCAAGTCATGTCGTGGGAAGCTCTAGAATTTCCAAAAATGCTAATTACTGTTTGTTTTGTTTTTGTGTCTAGGGGGGGGGGGGGTTTACATTCGACATTTGCTCAAACGTACATTGCCTCAGCAAAATTGACAGGCACAATGGAAAGGAACACTGCTGAAAAGGCCACAATACATACCTTGACAAACTCGTTCATGTTTGTTGGGTCTCTGTCTACCATATCCAGATTTGCACTGCTTGGAGCAGTTATTTTCACGTCAATTTCGTTTTCACTGCGACTCATGGTGAGATTTGAATCATGTGACAGCACCTCAGTAGTACGTCAACGGAGTCGGAAAAATATTTCTGGAGAAAAAAACGATGCAAAGCTCCCGTCAGTGTGTCAAGCGTCTATGTCTATGTAGTTCAAGAATTGGTCAGTAAAAATATTCCTTCAGCGAAATTAATGCCACATTTTAGCATATTATGCAAATTACCGGCTAATTGGCGGCACACAGTATAAATAGCCTACTGAGATACGTAATCTAGGATAAGAGCTGAATATAATGCACCAACTGTGACACCAACATCTCGTGTGTACGAATATCTGAATTTAACAAAACATGGCAATACCGTAACATATACACTCGGTTTAAGGAAGTCGTTCTCAAATCGAATGTAACTTTATTGTACTGGGATATCACGTTTTGGTGGATTTTATCGCGCCTCGTTCTATGGTCATTCCTAAAGTCAATTCATGTCAGTCACCTAGAAACAGATGTTCACTGGCGGCAACATCACATCCCAATTGAGTAAAGCTGTCAAAAATACTGTATACCCGGAGGGCATCCAATAGGTAAACAGACATTCAGCCATACAACAAAATCACAAGCCCCTTCATCCAATGGAAACCCGTTCAAACCTTGACACATACCAATTCATCTGAAATGCAAATATGGAGCGAGAGGCTTCTACAGAGAAACACACAAAATAGAAATCACATTTACAGGAAAACCATTGCTGTATTTTTTTGCATTTGCATGCGAACCATAGCTTTCTCCCATGCAAGGAAGAAGAAGTCATATTTCACATTAAAAGTGCAAATAACCTAGATTCCAGCTAATTTTATAAACACATTTCTGCACGTCTGACTATTTTTTCCTTTATTGATGGAGCTTTTGCTTCGCTCAAAATGTATCGCCGGGATAGGATCTTCTACAGATGTGAGAAAATGATTCGAAGTGGTCTAGAGAAACCTTGGTATTATTTTTTGAGATCACCATTGCTCCTCTTAAATATGGGTCCCACAAACACTTTCAAAAAAAAACCCAGACCGGAGCCACTTAAAATCGATAGATCCAAAAGAAGAAAGACTGAAGAGGAAAACAAAAATGTTGTCACGAAAGAAGTAACTCAAAAATATTTGACGTTCTTTAATACTCAAATATACGCTTTCTTCGGGCATAATGAAACAGCAGTTCTGGCTAATTGAGCTTTATGTCAATAAATGCAAGCATTTTCATTGATGATAATCACCAAAACCAACTTACGCTGATCTCCAACTGCAAATAATCGCACTTCCTCTGGCAAATTCTTCAAATATTTGGACCAAACGAATCTAAACAAATATGTTCAACATTTTCCATTATTTACCGGCAAAGTTCATATTCACAGTAACCAATTAACAAAGACTGAATTCATTATCATGGCATACCAGTATATAGCATTATCACTTAAATAGACCGGCCTTCATGTTACGTAATATTCGTCACTGTTGTAACCATGCAGTGAACTTACCCTCCCATTCAACGTTTCCAAGGTAAAAGCTACCGGGCACATTATGAAATAATAATACTCTGTTTATATATTCTAATTAAGTTCAAGATATCGCCGTTAGCTAAGGCAAAGTTCAGGGGAGTAAGATGGCTTGGTCAGTGCTGATAAATGAATCGACAGATTTCACAAAGGCATGAAAAATAGTGTACAAACTATTAAATGAGAAAAAAATAACTAACCAGATTAACTAGATAGTCTCTACCGCATATAATTTTCGGGCTTGAAAATTGATCTATGTAGGATTTGAACCCACGTCCTCCGAATTCACTTCTGATGCTCTAGCAACTAGTTAACTTAGAGAAAGGATATCATTTACATACAAGAGCACAGGGAACTCTGACTAAATAACAGTAAACAAGTAAAAGAATAGAAAAATAAAAAAAACAAAAAAAAAGGTCCAAAAAGAAAGAAAATAGACAGAATAAACAGAACAAAGAAGAAAACAAACAAGTAAATAAACAAATGACTGACGGATCCATTGTGAGATCGAGACTAAAAACAGTCAAAAAAGCAAAAAACAAATAAGTAAACAAGCAAACGAATGAC
>LD347245.1:106638-123048 GCA_001465055.1 Ptychodera flava | reverse complement strand
AACTGAAGAAAATGGGGTTTTGACACTTTTTGTCAGGAGTTGCTTAGATGCAACACTGTATTTCAGCGAATGTCAGGAGGGTCCAGTTCGAGGTACTAAAGAAGTTTTGCTCTTTTTTTATTTAAGAATACTGTCTTCGTCACTGTAATTTAGGGTTTCAATGCTAGTCATGAAGATATTTTATCACAGTCAGCCCATTTATTTATATATAACCCTTGAAAACAATAGGATCACAGCAAGTAGACCCATTTATAAATGAGGATCGCAATAACTGCATTAATTTAAAACATACCTGGTCATCAGATATCGCTAACTAATTAAGATACTCGGTTCATAGTAATGTTCCTACTCAGATATGTTTACTCAAGACTAATTATCCACTGAGTCAGACTGCATGGGGAGTTTTCAGGAAGACAAATAATAAACGGGTGCTGCACCAAAATATCGCCGCTTCCATACAACTGCATGATAAACAGGGTAAATAGTACATGTACACATTTGGATCTTTACAAATACAACATGATGGAACCCACTGAAAGGACGGAAAGGTATTCACTCGACTTTGACAAAAAACTCTTTTTTCATATAATATGGCCAGAGTTTGAAAATGTAAAATTTCTTGCCTATTCTGCTACTAGCAAATGTTGCTGAGGCATAGTTAATGACTAACATTTTTCAATATATTGCAATGAATATCTGAGGAAATCGAAAGTACCTTGAAGTTGGAAAAAATTTGCAGAGGCGCAGCTCATTACGTTGTACATTTTGAATTCGTTGACCCGTTTCTTCCCGGCTCTTTACTTGGCTTTATAACCATTTTATGACAATATTTTGTCTCTGATGTTTTTTTTTCTTGGAAATATTTAGGAGTGATAAGGAAAGCTTGTCTGGAATGTTGCGACACAGACCTCTGTAATACAGGAAATTCGGATGCAGGAGTGTTGTTCGCACCAATTATGTATCTGCTGATCGGTGGTACAATTATGGTACGTGATGTTTCCGCAATAACATCCACATGACATAAAATGCTATCTTGGCTACACTAAATAGTGTCACTTATACTTCTCGAAAGGTTTGTTTTCAAAACAAGGTGACGTAAATAGAATTATCTGTCAGTTGCTTACCAAAATGATTAAGAAGCAATAGATGATGTAGTCACGATTCAACATGAATTCCGTAACAAATAGAACTAGATGATGAAACAATTTTGAACTATGTCGTTACATGAAGGCAATATAATATTTGTTGCAGTACAAAGGATAATTCTAAGTCTTGTTGTCATTTACACTCATGCGACAATATTTGATGACTTTTTGAACAACAAATTGCACAAAGTTTTATAAATTGAAAATGTAATTTAGAAATCTGTGTTGGTCAGCCAGACATGGGATAGCTCTAGTTGTAACATAGGCCGTTTTTCTGACAGTCAATGGTTATATTTTTTCTGTAATTACAGCATCCGTTGAATAAAATGTTATCAGTTTTCAATTTAAGCAATCTTTAATTTATTTCATATAATCAATGACGATTAAAGAATAATAGCAGACTTTAACGTACTTTGACAGTTATGGTCCTGCTGATCGAGTGTTTTATTGAGAAAATTCTGATGAAGAGCTAACAATGTGTTGAAAGGCCATGTCTGCATTGAACAAGACAACACAATCTCACGTTGTCGTTATGTTTACAAGAGATCACCTTGTATCATATAACAGTAGAGCAGCTTCAAAAAGAGATACAATTGCACAAAAGTTACCATTTACGTTTTTAAAATTTGGTCACTGTCTTTAAAAAATTCGCTGCCGACTGACGTGTTCACAAAGTGTAACATGATAGAATTAACATGATAAATCATAGATCAATAAGAAAGGAAGACATGTGTTCCCGTAAATGAGTAGTAAATTAAGTGCTTTGAATAAAAAATCTCGCTATATTTATATACTATCGTGAAAGAGTTGCATTGATGCTGTAAAGTGTAGAAGAATCCAAGCATGAGAAATAGAAGAATTGGTTCCTTATCGGTCGTTTAAGTGATATATAAGATATATAAATGGCAATACATTTTCCTGAGTAATTAATGTGTGAAAAGGTGAGTGTTTAAATGGTGAAAGATTCATTTGAGGAACGTGTCACTCAGAGTTAAGGAAGAGTTAATATGCAAGTGCTGCTTGGTAGAGCCTCAAAGATAATAATAACGGGCGACGCGCTGACAATTAACGTTTATTTATGGGCAAGAGCGAGAGAAAAGCCAAAAATAACGGGCGAGGCTTGCCGAGCCCGTTAATTTGGCTTTCCGCGAGCCCGCGCCCATAAATAAACGTTAATGGTCAGAGTTGAGTGTGTTATTTCCATTATATTATCAACGAACCGGAGAAAACCGTCAAAATGTGCAAAAATATTTGGAGCGAACAACAACTGGGCCCCCAGAACTGAGCGATATGCGACACACTGTCACGCGCGCTGGAAAATATTGGCAAATCTGGAGATATTTTCAGAAAAAAACTATCTCAACTTGGCCCACAAATGCTCCATTTTATTTTGTGATTGATATATGATTTACGTTTGAGCTGTAAAGCTACGATACTGTGAGTTGTTAATCTCATTGTTCATATTCACGGCCATGTAAACAGACCATTACTGTGTATTTGTGGTCAATCACGTGGTTCAGCTCGACTAATCAAAATGCGACAGGCAGGGCATGGTAATATAATGCCTTATAAATATTAATTCAAACTGAAGACGACATTATACGTGATTGACAGCGGGTGCCATAAGTGGGGCAGAAAGTGATTACCAGTTTCGAAACACCTGACATTACTTCTTTGTTGTCTTTATTGGAGTTCCATATATAGTGAACTTCAAAATATCTTGGAATTACAACGTGTTAGCGTTATTAGAAAAACATTTCTAACGATAGATAATAACGCCATTGCAAACGTACCCCTTTCATAGACTTTGCAACAATTGAAACAAATACGACGTCCACTGTTCTCACTTAGAGAACATGTTCAGTGTAGAAAATACCAATCGTTGTACGACCCGTACACACTCTACCGTGAAAAAAAAACTATCGTTAGCATTCTGTGCAGTTTCATCGACTGGAAAAGTGTAAAGGAAAAATATGAATGATCAGGCATACAGTGTAAGGGTGAGTTTTTCATTTGGAGCTCGGCAACGTCTAACAACGTTGCACGTGGCACAGTGAACGTCGTATTGGGTTAAATTGTTGCAAAATTTATAGATGGAGAACTTTCGTAATGAATGTAGGTGGCGTCGTTTTCTATCGTTAGAAGCATTTTTCTTATTATCCAACATGTTGTAATTCCAAGCTATTTTGAAATGCACTGTTTTTTCTGTTACTGATCAACTTTGTGTATGTATTTGCTTGTTGTCTGTCTGTTTCGTACTCTTTCTGTCTCCGTTTCTGAAATCAGAGGCAATATTTGCCACAGACTATTTAGGATGAGCCTTTTCCTTATGATAGTCAGTCTCTATAGTGACAGGCATTTCGTCTGTTCCCTTAACATACGAAGTCTCGTGAAAAACTCAAATATGAGAGACAGACAGAGAGACAGACAGACAGTCAGATCACACAGAGAGACACTGCTTTCTTCTCTGTAACACAGATTCATCAGCTTTTCTTTGTGTTATTTCTCCATAGAAGAACCCTGAGAATATTTATACCATATCTGATAGTATGTCTATATATATAATGCGATCGGGTGCAATGGCATAATAATTCAACTTTCTTTGAATTTGCCATAAGCAATCAAAAAGTATTAACTATTGATTTTCAATTTCTTCACATCTACAATATTCATTCTTCAGACGTATTCAAGATTACCGGGAGAGTTATTTCCTGTGAGATATTGATGAATGAAAAATAATAAACTTACTGACAGTCAAGTTATGATAGGTATGTTTACATTAAATGTGCCCTCCGCTGCCTGCCTCTATACCCTTTATCTTTGAAAAGGGTGAAATGAAAGAAATCGGAAAAGCACCTGTGATATATTCGATTTAAAACCTTTTAAAAATTCTTTGAACATTAGCATCAACATTGATACAATGGGAACTTGTAACTTTCTGAGATTCGATAAGCATACTATTACTACGATGGGTTCATAACGAGTCAACATTCTAAATTTAAACACATCACATGCAGTTTTCAAATATATTATGTAACAACTAAACAGCACTGTTAATAAGAAAGTAAATTAAAAATCTTTGGTATATTGATTCACAATTATGACATGGACAATCATCACCAGCAGTACTTAAGATAGAATAGGATTTACTGACCACACATCAAAGAAAGGGGTCTCCGGTAATGGCGCAGGTAATTGGCAGATCCCCACTTTAAAGCATCAGCATGTCCTATTTGAACAGATGGGCTGAACTTGTTCCTCATCAGAAGATGTCTGAACGCACCAGGATACAGTTTCTGCGATATGTCTACTTGCCTCTTCACCATGGTACATCAACATCTCCATTATGGCTTGGTTGGAATAGCGATTGGTTGGAGATCGTTTTACCGTAAGGTGAGCGTCCAGTCGCCTGGACAATGAATGGATGGCTGACAGGGATTACAGCTGAATCTACTTCAACGTGAGTAACTTTATTATAAACAGTTGATATAATCTTCTCCGTCACCAGAGATCACAAAATCAATAGCTAAGATTCCTCCATACGTTTGAAAGGTTGAAATTGGTTCTTTCAATGGCTCTTCTCCAAACTTCTTTGAGTCCTACTTGGAATTTGTACCTGGTCTGAACTGTTTGGAGCTAGGGATACAGAGAATTTATTTGAAGGTTTTGATATGAAATAACTATATCAGAATTGAGCTTATTTCTCCGCTTAATTCCCAACACTGACTCATTCACCTGATATTGTATCATATTTGTCCACCTAGCCAATTCTACTTGTTTATAAATGTCGTATAAGTGATGGCAAGGGATGGCGCCAAGCGTCAAAGGAATTTATTTTACTTTTCCTGCAATAAAACGAGTGACACATTCAACATGTAATTTTGGTCTTAATCTTTGTTAAAAACCACGACATGATTTCTTTATGCTTTTAACAAAGGCATGCTCAACTTCGTCATAGCCAAGGTAGATTTAAGGTCCAATCTCCAGGCAGGGAGTGGTCAAGTTTTGATCGCTCGACTTTCGCAATGTCAACATCTGCATGAAAGGATTCAATGGGCAGCTGTTGCTGTTTGGAAGACGCTCTGTAGCTCGGCATTACATTCATGATTTCCTAGGTGACTGGGTGCCGTTCGTTTTGAGTTCGATCCCGATTGAGAATATACCGAATTAATTATATGCTACCATGACACTACAGTAGACATGGAAGTTACAACTTTCTGCCATTCAATACGTTTTAACAGTTTTAAAACTATCATACTATCAAAAACTATTGGAATAAGTCTCAAAGAATATCTTTCTGGCTTACAACATTTTGAAATAGTGCATGAGTAGTAGAACGGAAATGCGTAACTGTAAGATCACTTTCATGAAAAGAACTATCCCTTTAAACCAGCCTCTTACTTTCTTTTACGCAATTCATTCGTATGCCGCGAGTGACTAACGGCCATAAAGTGCGATATCGGACAGTTATTAAGACAGGCGGAATAAAACAACTTTTTTGTGACGTCATAACTGTTGGCAAAAGCAAATTAGAGATCGACTCGCCTAAGTCGACGGAAACTAAGTGAGACTTGGTAATGTTAATAAAGAACTTCTATGTCTTATTGAAACTTTAAATTTCAGAAAAGATTTAAAGAATATAAATGCCTGTACACAGTAGATCTGTTATTAAAGTAAGCTTGCGTACTTCTTTATCTAAGGCGATGTCGTAACCCAATTTCGTAATTTCTCAGGAGAATACGGTATTTAACTTTTGAACTCAGCGAGTTGGAATGTATCCTATATAAGACAGTATGAATGACCACCTTTCCACAATAACATCACCTCAGAAGCCGAGAACAACAGCGACCCAAAAGGTGAGTAGTGTCTCAAATTGTTTGTCACATCGAGTTGAAATTGAATAATATCAAAGAGGACATTTCGTTTTTATGTTCGCCTCTACTAGATGGGAGGCAACATATCTTGAAATCTCATCCATTTGCCTTTAGGCGCTCTTTCGCTTCAGTAGGTTTAAAATAATTTTGACAACAACAGGCCTATCAAATAAGGCTCCTAAATATTGGTATCAGGTTTAAGAATTATGAAATACGGGGACAAAAGTAGATTT
Source organism: Ptychodera flava (assembly GCA_001465055.1). Lineage (NCBI taxonomy): Eukaryota > Metazoa > Hemichordata > Enteropneusta > Ptychoderidae > Ptychodera > Ptychodera flava. The sequence continues at coordinate 116,796 of LD347245.1, read as the reverse complement.
TGCTTGATCAGAACTTTATATTCTTACTGTTTTGTATACTGGTTAATGGGTACCATAGCAAAATCTCATAGGAACGATGTTTTCTCTCGAAAAGTAAATCTGTGCAAAGACAAAAGCACAAACTGTACAGTCATGCTGAAATATGTGCCAAGTCAATAGCGCTTTTGATCGAGGAAAAAGGGATATACTTTACAAAGTCACTTTCTCAAGACGTTTTTAAACAACTTGTAGCCTTCTTACGATGTTATAAATTTGAAGTTCCAGCAAAACCTGCAAAAACTTGCTCTCATTTATGAATTATCATGTATAACACTGTAGGGACCTTTAGAATATATGACGAATGAAAGTAGTTGGGCAAGAGTTCAGGTGACTCAACCTTTTGTTTTCATAAAGAATCGACTGGATAGCAACCAAGATATATAAGCAATGCAAAAAAATTAACAGCAACATAATTTCTAGATTAGGTAATTTGATCGAACACTTATATCAGTAACTTTAGAAATCAAAATTGTGTCAAGCTTGACCGTGATCATATGGAAATTTTAAGCTTGAAACTCTGACCATGAAACCATGTGTGCAAGGCATATTGATGGTGGTAGGTTGAGTCGCCCAGTTTTGTCACAATGTCGACCAAAACTACTTGACGAATGCAAAACTCTATTCGTGAGACCTTATTATCGATAGGCTCGTAATGTACCATACCTTGATAAAAATGTGCAACAACATAACTTTCAAAATTCATGATGACTTATTTGGTAATCATGTCCTTTCAATGGCTCCACCACATAAAATATCAATTCTTACTAAAATTATCTGTGACATTTCATATCCTAAGACATTTCCGGTACTTTAACGTTTCCGAAGTTTCAGCTATGCACATCGCTATGTAATTTACTCGTCGAATCTGAGAAGCTTTACTATCGAAAGAAATGATAGTTATATACACGAGACCGGTAAAAAAGAGGGATAATTCCAATTTTCAAGAGGGACTTTATAGGGAACTCATGGGACATGTTCCACTACATTCGGGACTAGGCTTCTCTCCATTAACGCAAACGCAAACGATATGTATTGTTATATTATAATGGTTTATGGCACTTACCAAATGAAGGGGCGTCAATTTATAAAAAATATAGGCAACAGTTGCTTACCTAAGCATCCTTGTTTTGTTTGTTTGAATCAGAAATATATCACATCCTAGGAAAATGCGAAAATGACATATAAGAGAGAGAGAGAGAGAGAGAGAGAGAGAGAGAGAGAGAGAGAGAGACAGAGACAGAGACAGAGACAGAGACAGAGACAGACAGACAGACAGACAGACAGACAGACAGATAGACAGACATACAGACAGACAGACAGAGATTTCATCTTACAACACAATGTTTTCTTTTTCAGATTAAACAGTCTCGTATAAATTAATCTGCACGATGGGAAAGTCTCGAGCACCTTTACTCATATTAATCTTAAGTGAGTAATAAAACCTGCATTGCGATATTGGAACTATCCATCTATAGTTATAAAAACCTTGGTCTGCTTGAAAGTATCAAGGCTTATGTTTCTGTTTTATTTATTAGAAGCAAATAGGGCTTCAAAATTTCTCCGCGGTAGGGGTACACCTCCCCCGTACTTTCCCTAGTAAAAACTGCTTTTTTCGTCTCCGTCTTCAAAACCACTACATTTTTGCCAGCTCTTGTATCGCGTATTTCTCATGTTTCACCCAAGGCCATCTAAATTAGATAAAATAAAGACGGATAGTCCTACCCCTCTAGCATACTTCTAAATTGACCTAAAACTTGGCAATGTTCGACTCGCTTTTTCTCTGCCTGTAATACATTTCTCCCTACGAAAAGATCTCCTGAAATCCCAGATTATATGTGAGCCAATGAACACTCTTCCCTGTGATGCTTGTGCACAATTACCTTTCACATTTAATGTTTTAAGCAAGTACTAAACGATTGTCAGGGTGATGCATGTGGTTTCGATCGACACGTCCATGATTCAGAACAAATGGTTATTTTCCCTTCCTATAAATCGTAACTGGTTCCCCCTGTGTACGAAATTCTTATTGCAGGAAAATTCTGACTTGACTCACTAAATGTAGCAGAGAGAAACAAGTTTATTACTTGAGTAAGTCTCATGCAGAGGTAAAATGCAAGAAGCAGGGTCCAAACGTCAATACTTTTCGGGCCGAAAAAAGCCACGTTCATTAAATACGCTTTTAGTTTCCTCTTTGTTCTGTCGGGTCAGAATATACACATCAAAGTGGCATGTTTTGTCGGTTACAGGTTTAGCAAACAGCTTGGCTGTTTCTTTGAAATGCTATTCTTGCGTCGGAATTGACTGTCAAAGGAACTTTACTGGCACCTGACTCGAATGTCCTTCTTCCTTCACACGTTGCAGTGTAAGTATGACGTTTGTATTTTTCACTCTTTCTTTGCCGATGTAAAGTTATTTATCATTCTGTACTTAGCTAGAATCTCCATTTGATATGATATGATATGCTATGATATATCATATGATATGATATGATATGATATGATATGATATGATATGATATTATATGGCATGAAATGACGTGATATGATATGATATAATTTTGTCTTTTGTCATATCCTATAATATTATATTATATGTATGTATGTATGTATGTTTGTAGCCAACCATCGATCCATCGATTCGTCGATCCATCCACCCATCAACCCGCCAATTCATCCATTTATCCACCCACCCACCTATTTATCCATCCATCCATCCCTCCATCATCCATATATCAATCTACCGACACAATGTTTCATACCCTTATTTATTTTTTCATTTCCTAGGTTGGTCGAACTGAACAAGATGGGGCTGTGACACTTTTTGCCAGGAGTTGCTCAGATGCGACACTTTGTTTCAACGGATGTGGGGAGGGTTTACTCGGAGGTATTAAAGATTTATGTTTGCTCTAGTTTTGTATTTAATAAACTTTTCCTTGTAACAGTAATGTAGGGTTACAGTGCTTGTTTAGAGATATAGAGCTTGTTTCTTTGCATAGCAACCCTTGAAAACAATAAAATCACAAGTAGACCCAATGTTTTGACGTGAGAATCGTAATGCCTGCTCGTTTAATAAGTCGTAACTGAACATAAGATACCGCACATCCTTACAGATTTCCAACAAATGCATGATGTTTTTTTAAGCTACTCTTACATTAAATGTATTTTCCTGTTCTACATTTTACTTTCATAATTTTGTGCCGACAATATTTTCTCGTTTAATTTTTCTTGTAATCTTTAGGAGTGACAACAAAAGCTCCTCTGGAATGTTGCGACGCAGACCTCTGTAATACCGGGAATGTAAATGCAGGAGTGATGTTTATACCAATTATCTGTTTGCTGATCGGTGGTACAGTTATGGCGCTTTCAGTTTCTTCGATGACGTGAACATAAGAGAACTTTATTCGCTAGACTTAATAGTATCGCCAATATTTCGTGTCATGTTTTTAAGTGATCAAAAATACCATTATTTCCAAGTTTTGTATCATAGTGATTAAGAATCAGTCGACCAAGTTTTCACAAAATACCATATGTCACATTTTTGTATGATGGTAAGTTAGAAGCAAATCAACGATGTAGTAAATTCCATCACAAGTACGAACAGACGATGAAACAGTTCTGTTTACCTTGCTGTCACATGGAGACAATATGATATATTGATGGAGTACAGAGGACAGTTATAAATGCTGACGTCATATACACTCATGACACAATAAGTGATGACACTTACAAATGACTCATTAGACATTGAAATTGTAATTGATAAAGCTGTGTCAGTTAGCAAAATATGGATCCTTCCTTTTTTCACATAATATGGGATTAGCCAATTTATAGGCGATAAATCAAAGCATGGGTTGGCGGCCATATTTGCTCCAAATATTTCTGTATATTATCGGCGTCTGATTAAATCAGCCTTTTGTTTGTGGGTATATAGATATCAAAACAGAATAAACTGAAGGAATTTGAATAAAATAAATCGACTCACACGTTTATGATGAGGTGACATTGAAGCAATGTACTCTGGTAAGCTCATGTTTCGATTAGGGGTGTCAACGCGATGGCCTTGGCTAGCTGTAACTGGTAGTGATACGGATGTGATAAGCTGAAAGCGAAATCGACACTTATTCTTCCGTCCTTCTTAACAGCAAAAAGGAGACACCTGATCGGATCCTTAACCCCGCATTGTAGTCCGATGCTGATAAAAATTCTCTTAAGAGACTGCGTAAAAATTATTAGTGCCAAGCGTCACGAAAACACCCTATACTATCACAACAGATTGTGTTGATGAATTTTTAATGGATTTATTGACGTTCTGCTAGAATCATGTGAACAAGTTACAAAAGCCTTGATACAGATATCTTAAATAATACCCTTGAAGAAGACATAGACACTGTGTTGTTGTTTCTGTGTATAGCTTGATTTGACAACAATCAAAACGTGTTCTTTACTCTTAGATATAAATCAACTCAAGTGGGTGAAACTCAGAATCCGAATGGGCCACGGTAAAAGCAACACTTGTACAAACAAAAGCAAATCCCCGTGCACAAACACACATAGGAAATACATACTTTTATGCGCGTTTGTACACGTGAGTTTGTTAGTACCATCATCATTTGATCTCCTGGGTGGCACGGTACTGAGTCTACTCACGGTCCCTCGATAGGGAGCATGGTCTATGAAAAAGAGCAATTCCATTTTTAGCTCACGTGTTCACACACTGGAGGTTATATGTCGCAGCAAAGTTGTCTGTCTGTCTTTTTGTGTGTATGTGTATCTGCCCGTCTGTCTTTGGGCCCGATATCTCAAAAACGGCTCATCAGAACAGAATCAAATTCGGTAAATAGATTCAGTTTGCAAATGCCAAGAGCTGATAAGTTTTCGGTGGATGTGGCTTGCTTATTTGTTGCTCATTTGCATAATTAGGATTTTTAGAAAAAACATATACATTGAGAACGATTTCACACAATTTGATGAGAATCCTACCGATGTTGATCACACAAAGGTATATAAGCCGTGAAAGGTATTTACGGGTGACATGAAAGATAGTTGCTAATTTGCATATTTAATGAGTTTTCCTTACTAGGGATATATTACTGAATTGACTTGATCAAGATTGTCGAAAGTCATTAAGCATTCTCGCTTCAGCGGTTTCATAACTTGCATATTTATTGAACTTTCCTAAGTAAGGATATATATCTGGATTGACTCGACCAAAATAGGCGAAACCAGTGTCATATATGGAAGAAACTATGATACAACATTCTTAGAAGTCATTCTTTAAGTATTTTTACTCCAGCCAATTCCTAATTTACATAATTAATGATCTTTCTAAATTAGAGATATTTATCTGAATTGACTCGACCTAAGTTGACGAAACTTGGTATGTACATTAAAGATACTATGATGCAACACTATTGAAAGTCGTTAAAAATTAAAATTCTGCCAATTCCTGATTTGAATATTTAATGAAATATCCGAATTAAGAATATATATCTGTACATCAAAGATAGTTCGTACATTAAGCATTTTATTTCAGTCAATTCCCCTTTTGCAAATTAAATGAAATTTCCTAATTAGAGATATATACAGGGATTTACTTGATCAAAGTTTGCAAAACATGCTATGCACATTGATGGTACCAGGTTAAAACAGCATTGAAAGTCATTTCGCATTTTCATGTCAGCTAATTTGTAATTTGTATATCAAATGATCTTTCACAGTTTGACATATATAGATAGCTTGAAGGCCTTAAACAAAGACAATTACACCAGTCCTGCTATATAGAATGGTGATACTATGACAGCAGTTAAAGATATTTAGTATTTTTATTTCAGCTAATTACATATTTGTACACTTTTCGATTAATCTGTGGTGACACCTTCAATGAAGTTACAAACATGTGGCAAAAGTTTAAATTTACACACGACTGCAATATATATGGAAACCCACGAGCATTTTTAGTTCGTATCTGGTATCCCCGAGTAGACCATTTGCCAGCATTCGCTCAGCATACAAACATTTCGGTGAAAGAAAGCCTTGACATCACAGAACTCGAAGGTCAATAGCCGCATACCGTAACTGGGGAAAACTACCGTGATTGTATGGCGACTGTCAAGGTTCTGCCTGCGAAGTGTAACACTGAACTATATATTCGTCCGCGCAACAAAAATGTGTCGCCGCGTGTGCCACCATGTTATATCTTTTATTTTAGCGGAAGGTGACAAAAATTGAGTAGATCACGGAGACGTTTGCAAATGCAAAAATTCACGCTGCTGAGAGAACAAGAAAGGTAACTTCTTTAGCTTCATGGTCGTAAGTATGGAAACCAATCGTTGCAGCGCGGAGCGATTGCGGACTTTATTCAAATTTAGCTTAGGTAAAAAAGCTAACGTATACATCAGATCAAACAGAGCAAAATTCGATCGCGCAGCGCAGTTTGCTTATATTCGTCAAACTGTACCCGAAGGTAAGAGAAACTATATGATTCATGATCATGAAAGCAAGAGTTGGTGAGGGCGTTTTAAGTTTGTTTTTTCGCTAAAAGTATATCACCGCCAAGTGCAGCTTCACTCTTCTCTCAAAAACGCTGTCTAGGCATCGAGTTAGCCTGCTTGTGACCCCAGTCTCACTTACATTACAACAATCGTCAATCGGCCGCGGGAAGTAGTACTATTAATCAGCCGTATTCACTAACAATAGTGAACTATAATGTTTGTGTTTGGTGTCATGCAATTTATCTGCTTATGGGACGAGGTCAAAGTCATTATATGTCTTGTAAACGCTAAATGGGTATTTTCAAAATCATTGTATAGAGATAGAGAAGCCTATACTCGCTCAAGCATATTATTTTTAGTATTCGGAACTCTTTCTATCAGCAGTGCTATAAACTATGCCAAGTAAACAAGTCAATGACTTATCAATCGTCCTTGAAATAGGTCAGATCGGTAGAAAAGACATTGAACCCATTTTTCGGGTCTATTTTTCAACTAACCATGTGGTATTAAAACTTCTCACCTGTTCAGTTCCTGTTATGTCGATATAAAATGTCTATTTTCCGCATAAGTAATAGATGTTCTATTTGGTCAATAATTTGTTCTGTGTCAAGCCATTCTTAAGAAAACATCGCTATCAATCCATATTCCTTCAGAAAAAGTGTCCATTTGATGATGCAAATAATCTATATGTACCATCAAAACTTAGGAAGAATGTAATGTTTTTAAATAATAACACATGAGAGCGAGGGCAAGATCACGATTTATTGCCTGCCCAAGGGATGGTGATCATGACCACCAGCCCGAGGGCAGGCAAAGAATCGTGATCTTGCCCTAGCTCTCATGTGTTATTATTTTTATTACACCGAACAAACTTCTTCGAGTACAGTTCGCCTTTCTGCATGAGTCCGGACCTCAGCGTAAAATGTTGTCAGTGCCGAGTTGCCGCTAAAGTTTGCCGATCTCCTCGGTTGCGTATCCAAATTTGTTGCTTGCATAGTCGCTGAACACAGAAATTGCATTCCTTGTTGCCATTTTCGTTCGTTTGCTGTTAACTCGCATCAAAATATCGTCTAATTGTGCCGGTGACAGCTCTGCATGACGTTTCGCAACCATAAGTTGCCAACTTCAAAGTACAACAAGCGAACGATAATTTGTTTTGCGCAGAAAGGATGCGCAGTAAATAAAATGACGTCATCCATGTAATATCAAATGCAGAGGGCATCATCAAGTTCGCAGAGGGCATCATCACATTCGCAGAGGGCATTATCACGTTCTTTTACATGTCATGTGAGTCGTGTTTAACCAATGGCAGTGCACGCTGAATGAGTGAGGTGTAATAATAAATAATAACACATGATAGCGAGGGCAATATCACAAATTGTTAATAGCCCAAGGAATGGTGCTCATGACCGGAGTATTGACGATACCCCAGCCAACGGCTATACGGAATGTTGATGAATATTCCAGTCATGAGCACGACCCTTTGGGCTGGCAACAAATTGTGATATTGCGATCGCTATGATGTGTTATTTATTTTATTACACCGAAGATTCACACTAAATAACGAGACTCACACAACCAAAATCAATTATAATCATTAATTAATTTAATGGTTAATGAAATATTCAATCAAACATCCGACCAACTAAAAGTGAGTGAACTTTTAAACATTAACAACTCACTTAGGAATACTTTATGAGCATTTCTCTTTTAATTGAATAGCAGAAAACACTTTGAACATTCAATATTTGGTAATTCATTAATTACAATAGAAATATAATTTATGTAGAAATTCAAATTAATTCATTGGAATCTTTGATTTCCGAAAATATTTTAATGTCCAAATGGACGACTGTAAAAAGGAGGACTCTTTCGAACATTTACTGTTGCTGTCCTACGAAAATGTGGAAATTTCCGCCGATGATCGTAGCACCCGTGAAAAGAGACGTTGCAGCAGATTTTAGTACATCTATGCTTATATTCGGTCGGGACTGTTGACCAGAGACAGGTTGAGAAGTGACGGATGATAACGGTGAGCGATTGCGTCGAAGATAATGGCAAGCATATGCAATCAGGAGGATGAACTCTTGAATGCATTTTCTCGCTTATAGAAACTTGGCCGGTCGTGTCAATTGCACATGACAACGTTTTCGCAATTTTCTTTTTTTCCTGGATCGATGTATCCGTGACATAAAAACTGATGCTGCCTTCGTTTCGATGACGACTAACGCTCATGATGTGCCTACTTTTGAAGCCTGCTTCATTCGGAAGTGTGATCGATGTCGCCCGGACATTATGATTGGTATAGCGTTGACTACTGCTGTAGATGTGCTTGCCATCATCGTTGACAAGGTGTTCTTGCCGATAGTTTTGTCGTCGAACCATACAGCATCCTCAGTGTTGTAGTTATCACGAGGTCTTTGGAATAATGCATCACAACGACGATTCATCATTAAAAGGTACAGTTCGAAGGCAAGAACTGGACACGTGGGTGAATTAGGATTGGCATACATCACACCGTCCGATACAACATTGTCTTCACGCGGTTGATTTTTGTGACTTCACTTCCAACTTGGACTATATACTTATTGCCGCAATCGTCCATTATCTCGAAGTTTTCTGCACGGAGATCACGTTCTCCCTCCCAACCATGACGACAAAAATACAACATTATAATGAGCCATACCTTGTGCAGCTGTACTCTGCGTACGATGCTGTGTTCCCGTCTAGGCAAGCGTGTTTGGGGCTTAACGTGTAGATCGTTGTAAGAAAAACGACACTACATCTGATCATTTCTAAAGTGCAAATAGTTTTATGCTTGAAAATGACATACGTGTATTCAATCTATGTCTGGAATTAGACCCAGTTGTGGGAGGCAGTATAACACCCGGAACAAACAACATGGTACGCAGTGCTAAAGCGATGGCAAGGTCACCGGGAAGTATAGCTGGTTTGTGAACAATGTTTCCTTTTCCCTGGTTCTTTGGTTGCTTACATACATTATCATATACCCATGCCCATATTGCTACATCCTAGTGACGTTCAACGTAAAATATCAGCCGTGATATTTCACAGTAAACGTTGAGATATGCACGATGAACGTCATCAGTTTTAGAGTTTTCCCGAACTACATTAGCAGTTTGTTGGTAAACAACGTAAACAACAAAATGGCTGCCGCTCCCCGCCTGCGAAGCGATGTCGCCGACGTAAAAACTTGAAAGGCTTCGAGGAACACGGGTATTTCTGGTTGCAAAATACAGAAATATCACGTTGAGTCTTGAAATGTTTTCCCATGGTATTTTTTGGTCAAGTTCTAGCAAACATTCTGCCGTTCGCACGGCGCCGGCACTGTGCACGGTCTCCACCGAACAGGTAGTGAGCGCGTGGCGTGACAGCGATGTCGCGCGCGCGACGACTGTTGACATGGCAACTCTACAGGTAAACTAACAAAATGGCGTTCCCTCTCCGCGCGAGCTCCGTGCCGTACGACGATCGAAATCAGGATATATTTAAAGCTGAGCAGTTTTTGATCGGTTACAGTTGTAATAGCATATTGCACCTTAAAATGCTCCTTCTGTATGACGATTTTTGTATCCCGGTGTCTTTCTTCTTGGGTTTCATTGAGATAT
>LD347245.1:80264-95424 GCA_001465055.1 Ptychodera flava | reverse complement strand
AAAAACTCCTTCTATACCGTGTATTACGAGAGCATAGAACTACCTAAGTGGATAAAATACTTCAAGGTTGGTAGCTCGTACTGTACATAAATCTTGAACTTTCAAAAAAATTATTCTTTGTCTGACATTTCTTGGGCAAAACTGTCAAATTAATAAGGAGACTAAAAACATTTTATTAGCATGCCTATGAAAAAAATTGCAATACATTTTTACTATTTTGAAATAATGGCCGTCAGATAAACTTACATGGAGTTCGAATTGCCCGTATGTGATGCAAAATTTTGCGCAAAGGTTATATGGAGCTCGAAAGTAAAGGACTGAAACTTTTGCTAAAAATGAAATTTCCAACCAATGTCTGACAAAATCAAGAATAAAAGTATATCAAAAATGCCAAGCAATGTTGACTTATCACATACAATTGCTCATTTTAACCTTGTCATTTGAGGTTATGTTTTTACGTGGCGACGTACTGTTTGTAACCTTTTCCCCGATAAGTCAGTCATACTGTATATCGTTTACCAATATCCAGGATTTTCAGCCTAAGTATTGCCCATTCTTTGGACGTTTAGAAGATTTGCAGGACATTATTTCACGAAGTGGTTTCAAAATATATCCACGGACTATCGAACGATACGGCTATCGCCTAGCAACGGACATAAAAGACAAGCACATAGGTGACAGCTTTAATTATCTCTTTCCACTTATACGCTCGTTATTTCATATGTATGTATGTATGTATGTATGTATGTATGTATGTATGTATGTATGTATGTATGTATGTATGTATGTATGTATGTATGTATGTATGTATGTATGTATGTAGATTTAAAATAGTTCGATCAAACTAGTTTAGATTTTACAAAAATTATTTGGAACTGATTTTATCATTTTCGGTTCAATTTTCGGTCAGGAAGTACTTTGATTGAATGCACTCTTCGACTCCTGACATTATGAACGTCAATAAGAAAATCAAAAGATGAAAACGAATTGATATTACAGGACGTATGTTATTGTCTAGCTATTGTCAAGCTAATATCAGCTTTGATTAAAATACAGTGTATGTGACACTTGTTTTGTTCTCTATGCTATCAAATTGAATTCATCGACTGTGAGAGCAAGCTCTGACAAAGTACTTTTCATTTCTGCATTGCTTATACAATGGAAACACACTATTTTTGACTTTGACAGGTCAATAAACAGTAGTCGTAATAGTAAGATTTAAGTTCAATAATTTACATTCTATGTTACAAACGTTCATTGAAACATTAGAGGGACCTTTTTACTGATTGCTTGTGTAACTTCTTCTCTACGTTTGTATTGAGACGTCCGGTTACCGTAATAAAGTTCCGCGTCATTTTTTTATTTTCAGATTTTATAAGACCTTTAATGACACACTTAAACTTCATATCGGCGTTATTGCATGAGGACTTTTTGGAAGATTGTTTTCAAATATTGCAGCGTGCATCAACCACAACAGAAGACGGCGTTTTGCATTGGAGCGTCGAAGCTTTCCACATAAAAGTATACAAGTAGTATCATGCGAAGCACACTTCAGCAGGAAAAGTGTATTTTCCTTTCGTAAATATACTTAACTTTCTATATTTGACTTGCACAATCTAATAGGCATATGGGTGTTCATCTGCAGAAGCAAATTGAATGTATAAATTTTGTAAAATCCCACAGGTGTGTTCAAGATATCGATGTTTGTTAAATATAACCACTGTGACACTACTACTTTACTGCAGCTGCTGACAACTGCTGCTGCTGCTCTTACTACCACCACCATCACCGCCACTACCACTACCACTACTACTACTACCACTACTACTACTACTACTACTACTACTACTACTACTACTACTACTACTACTACTACTACTACTACTACTACTACTACTACGCACGTGTAGACGAAGTGGTAGTGTACTCTGAGTTTTTCTCGATGTTGTTGGGATGTTTTAAACATTTGCGTTATCTGTTCCTTATTTTGACCCATTCATAACGTTTTCTACTTCACTAATATAACTCTAATACTCTCATGAATTGGAAAATATTTAGGAGGGGTCACCATTTTTGTCAGACCAAATCTTCTATGTATTGTTCAGAGAATTTGTCATGCAGACGATGCAGTTTTCTCGTAATTGAAAAAGACATGCTACGTTCAGTGGGTGTTCGATATCACTATTTGGATGGTTTATGTTTCACTTGAAGTTTCGTCAGTGTACAACATATAGGAGCAATAAGGGATATTACGGTAAGGAAAGTCAAGAGGAGGATATTTTTGCTAGTTTTGCCGTATTAGATTTTATTTTCGCCCGGAATTTCAACGCACGCACACGAAACCTTGATGATTTCATTGTTCAACAACATGACGACAGACATCCGTTTTTTATCACTGAATTAAGGTGTTGATGATGCAACAAGTCAATACAAACAATTCGAACATAATTTTGTCAAATTCCTAGGAATGTCAGCAACAAAAGGTAAAAAAAAATTGTAATGAATGAGATCAAAGTTATTTGATCATGACAACCACTGTTTATTATGTACAGAAAATCAACCTGTATTGGCCGATGAATCAATATATATACGGAGCTCAAATAATAAGAAAGGAACCGGCCCTGATGCTTTTGTTTCCGACTTTTTAAATGTTCCATTGATATTGTGTCACAATTATTTTGCAGTTTTTATACTGTCCCCGTGGATTTAGGACAATATCCGCAATAAATAATATGGAGATAAACTTTCCCGTTGCAAAAAAAGAGGTTCACTTATTGATGTCAACAACTACAGATGTATTTAGTCAATTTCAGTCAATAGTAAATATTTCACAAAAATATTAAATCAAAGGCTTGAATAGCCAACGAAAATCAAATCAAATTATAGCGAAAGCTCAACCTGGTTTTCGTACAGGTTACTCTACTGTAGATATCATTCCTTCTTTACAATTTCTACTGCAAAAAATTATCCATAAAATGTGGTCTTCCTTTATAGATTTTTCAAATTAAAGCATTATAAGTAAATTATGACGATTATGGCAGGGATGGATATGATATGGTTTACTATGCCATCTACTGGAAACATTAAGCTAAAATGTATTTTCAGCTTGTGTCATCTGTACGATGTAAAGCTTGGTTAACTTCGTATTTTGTACAGTTGGCACCTGAAGACCATGTATGTTAAGTCAACGATTTTCTTTATTTTTTAATGAATTGTCAATAATCATGAATAACACACAATCAGTATTTATTTATGTCAAAGAGAAGTTTCCGTGTCAATTAGCCTGTTAATGTACGCTAATGGTGAAGCTGATGTAGCTTACTTTATTGTGCTGCAGCGTAAACCGAGTTAGCGAGAAAAAATATTGACAGACATTTCCTTTAAATTTACTGTAAATGTCATCCCATGTCATTTAAAGTAAATTATACCGTACATATGCTTAGATTTACGTCACTGGTGCATTAAAATATACTTTGTCATGAAGACAATCATAGAATCAGCATAGTGTCTGTAAAATTAGAGATTTGGCAAGTGCGCGAAAAGGTTTCATATTTGTAATAATTGCAGCAATTACATAAATACATACCATAAACAGGGAGTATTTTTATGTAGAGGTAATACAATAGTTTACACAGATGCCACTTCGTTTCAATTGTATTTAATATTAAACGTCATTCAAGGTCATTTTCGGAAGGAAAGGGTTTTTAACGGAAATGTGACGGTGCGAATTTACATCTTTCTTGCACCGAATCAAAAGCCGCTTTCATAGAGCAGTCGAACTTTGAAAATGTGCGTGTATACAAGGTACAGACTATAAGACCGTGAAAAATTTTTATCAAAGATTGGAAGGGATTGTTCGATTCTCGTGATCTGGAATTAAAACACTGGTACAGCAAATCAAGCCAACGTTGTTAATCTTACCACAAATTAACACCCTAAGCAAAAGGTTTTGAAATATGAAAACCCAACATGAGTTAATTGGAAACTTCACTCGAAAAGTGTGTTCTAAATTAACTCTGATCGAACTTCCCAAGAAGAAACATTGAAGTCCAGAGTTGGGCCACAGTATGCGCTGATTGAAGAGTGTCACTGAGTGGGTACGTAGAATTATATTTATTACTTTTCAGAAGAACTTTGCTCGGACTCTTTTAGGTACACCATTACTAAACTTTACTCAGGAGTAGTTTAACTAATACCAAACAAATAATATTCATCAATTAATGCATTACTTTCTATGCATGCGAATCGTTAATGGGCAATTGAAGTCCGATTGCGAGAAATTAATTGACACTTTAAGTCATATCGGGATTTTTTGTCTTTCACATACTCCAAAAATCAATAACAAGTGAGCACTTCATGACGACATTTTGATACAGAGATCATCTGTAAGACGGCCCAAGGAACTTCCATATCCAACAGCGCCCTCATATCACGATACTTGTGTTTCGAGCGTGTGTAGCACAGCGCAGTGAAATTTTGTTTTTTGCAGAGGGTAACCTGTTTAGGTCAATCATTCTGGCAGGGAAAGATTCCTGTACTGTCTATGACGTTTGGCAAAGAGGGTTGGCGAAATCATGATATACGGAAGGAGACGGAAGCAAGGAGCCAGGTTAGAACATAATATGGTCACTCAAACGAAGTAAGAAATTGAAATTTTCAAGAAACTCTGACCATAAGCTTAACTTAACCACTGCACGAGCTTGTCGGAATTTGACTTTTATCTCACATTTCGATTTGACTTAAAGGTGCATCGACCTTTCCGGCCAAAAGCTTGAATAGCAGGAGTAAAATGAATTCCATTTCTGTCAGCAAGTACACTTTGAAAAGTTTTCCTGATGAAGATCCTGTCTGTAGGATCGAAACAACCATAGTGCCTCTTATCAATTAAAATTGTGTGCAACTCGAGGCCTCCTCCAGTTATCAAACTCCTCATTATTAATCGGGTTCTACTTCTATATCTTGGCAGTACATCGACCCTGTAGTTGGACTGACCTCAGTCAACACAAACCTATAATCAGTGGGCAGCAGAAGCGGCATCCAAAATTGAACAAGGTGCACAACCCTCTACATGGGATCATTAATAGTAGGTTGAAATCCACCAAATCAGTACATCCTTTGAGAAAGGACAATATATGATGATGTGGAGGAGTAAGCAAATGCGTGGGTCTTTAAATTAAACTGTCATGATTTAAGAGATCTAATAACTGGGAGCTGATAACCCTAACTATTCATGGATATAAAAGTCAGCTGAAGTTCTAGTATTGTGTGTGGGAAAGGGGGGGGGGTTCCTGACAATTACTATTTTTATTTTCCCTCATATTGCACACATGAATAGTATAATATAGTGCCAATCAGTGCAATAATGTTGATTTGAATAATTTAAATATAAGATATAGTAACGTTAACTCATTGGGCAATTTTAAAACTTCTTACCTTAAAGCTTATTGGGAATAATTTTTTTTTTTTGATTTTAGTCTTTTTGTCGAATTGTCTTGTCGTTTAGTGTATGCATTCATTTATACCACTCATGGTCATGTGACACATTGTTCTCACAGTACGTTTATTATCGCAACAACAATTGTTCTTATGCAAATAAGTAAACGATTACGGTCCATTGATACGGAAATTAGTAAACCTGGCAGTTTAATGAATAGACTTCATTATCATATGAATACAGACTTAGGGTTTACTACTTTCCATATCAATGCACGCGTAAAGGTTTATTTATCTACATACGAAGATCAAATATCTGGCAGATTGTACACATGGCAACTTTTAATTAACTAGCGAAAGTACATTTCAATGACAACTTATCACAGTGTTGATTTTGAATGAAAATATGGCCTGATGAACTTGTGTACCAAGTTATTAAACGTAGTGGTATCTGACGAGCAGCACGGATAATGGTACTCTTCAACTTTTACATTAACTTTTGTCACAGGTTGTGGGGATTGTTAAGCGTTAGACACGGTTTTCTGCAGGAAATTGCTTATACGCAGTGTACGTGCGAAATTCTTCATCAGGACGATGAACAGTGCATTCTTTAAATGGTTGTTCATCGACGCCCTTATTCAAAGAAGTTGCTGCAGCAATCTGAATTTCATGGAAATAATCAATAATTGAAAAATATTGCCGTCGAAAAAGAATGACATTTGAGCGGAAAGTATTGGAATCCCACACTTGAAACTCCGTTTAAAGGACAACACTCAGCGGGCGGGTTAGACCCATTGCATCGAACGTTTCAGATATTATCATGTCACATTAAACTAGCCTTTCAAAAACACGATGGAGGAAACAATAACGATAACATTCACGCCGGGAAAATGTAAGAAAATAATTGAAACCAACCTGCCCTTATGGACGGTATGATATCCAGATATTCCACACATCCACAAATGTGGTCGGTTCCT
Organism: Ptychodera flava; assembly: GCA_001465055.1. Lineage (NCBI taxonomy): Eukaryota > Metazoa > Hemichordata > Enteropneusta > Ptychoderidae > Ptychodera > Ptychodera flava. The sequence continues at coordinate 89,014 of LD347245.1, read as the reverse complement.
GAATACTGCGCTGCTTTTAACATCAGTTGTTTTAAGTTTTTCGCTTCGGGTACGTCTCCATGCATCCGACACTGACACGCCTGACCAGGTAGACTTGCGTGTAATTTGAAGTACGCGAGATTCTTGCATTTCAGTCAATTGTGCACTGTTCACGGGCACAGGAAATCTTTCACGTTCCTGTTTTGCCGTTCGATTAAATCCTCTCTGTCATCCAGTGGTATCACGTTGTCAAACTGCGAGCAAAACATTTCCACTTCGCTTGAATACATTGTGTCGGAGATATACGAGTATGCGTCCATACTGGTGGCCTGGCCGATACACAGTGACATGTACATGCAGCAAACCACGTGGCAAATTGATGTGCACCTGGATCAGTGCTGTCAGTTTGTTAGCCAATGAGAAAGCTGTATTATAATATGCTATTGTGTCAGAATTTCAATCCCTAATGACACCAGGTTTTTTAAGGCGCAATGCTAATCGATCATTCTGATAGCACCGCACAACTAGGCCAAGATATTTTTCAAATTTTCTCGTTTTCGTGGTATAAGTAGGTAATTGTACAGGTTCTCGTGTGTTTACAGTTCTAAACCCCACGGCTTTAGGCAGGTTTACAATTGGTATACCGTTCTCCGCCTCGTGCCCATTGTTTAAAGCATGCTTTCTTATTTCCATAACCGAATATTTTATAATTACCACCTAGCTATCTTTTGTTTAAAAGTGTCCGATTTACCAGTAAATCGGACAGTTCTTTTGTTCAAAACTGCCCGATTTACTAATAAATCGGACACTTTTAAACATAAGAATGTCACGTGGTGACGAGTCAACAACCCTAAACAACCCCCCAAAGCGACATATTAACATATTAACCAGAAGAAATGTATTTCACCATCAAGTACAGAGCATAGAAATGTAGCTTGTGTTCTTATTAATGTTTTTTATTGTGTTTGTTTAAATGTACGTAATTACATAGTCAACAAATCTTTGCAAACACTACATAAACCACCAAGTTCTCTAAAATTGCATGTATTTTTCATAGATTTCAAAGTGTTATAAAAGTTATATTGTGGACATTTTCGTGACACTTATTTGTCTTAATCAACTTGAAAATTTTATCTAAGTGAACAAAGGTGGTCTTTCCTTCTTGTTATCACCTGTTCAGACAGAATAAAGTTATGTTTATATTCTGTTTTATATACTTTTCGTTCATAATTCTGTTGTTTTTTGCCTTAATTCCATGCACACATTTTTTTTTTAAATTTGACTCTCAAATCATTGATTGTAAAAGTTAACCCCTAAAATCTGTTTTGTAAAAGCCAATCCCCTGATTTCCACAACCTTCTCCCTGTAAAAACGAATACTCTCCTACAGTAAAGGTGCCAGAACGATGGAGGAGTACATGGAAATAGAAATATGATAATGCCATTCCTGTAGTGAGTTTGTTTCGCGATCCTTCAAAGCTTCCAAAGCTTTGAAGTAGTGTTTAATTTCATGCAAGCACGATCATGAGTCCGCGTCGTTATAGTTGTTTTGACGTGTCTGGCTGTAAGGGAGCATTCGGGGTTTTTATTTAAGGGGAGAGGGTCGTAAACTTGAGCGACTAATGGAATGTAAAAAGCGACCCCTCAAAATAGAATTTCTAAAATTTGACGTAATCGTTGGTTTTGACGTATTTGGCTGTAATATGAAAGTTGGACAGTGCCCATAGTCAAGATAGTTCGAAAAGCCACTCCATAGCTGTTTCATTACGTGACGGGTCAGAGTGAATTATATACATGGTGTTGGTATCGTCCCTTCACACAACTATGGTGCGTTTGTCCCTGAAGCTATGCCAGCGACAGCACGCTGGCAGGATGTTTTAAAGTTCCTCTAGGTTGATATGCACATCTGCAATTGCTGTATGGTCTGCTAACCATAGCGTGTAGAACTAGCTAGCCGTTCGCGTAAATTTGCGCTGCCGCTGCTGAGCATGCGTCAGTGGTGAAAATCTGCTGGGGTAACGGTGGCTCGTCAATGAAGGATACCGTACTATCAAACTTTTACCGAGATTCGCCCACCAGGTGATGTCCGCTCTCACTTGCCTGTTAAGGTTCTTGTAGTGTATTGCGCCACGTTTATGGCATGCTCCCTTCAAATTATCGGTCTGGTGCAACCTCTCGCATAGATAAGAAAATCAATAGACCATGGGATTGTAAGAGCAGAACCTCCTATTAAAACATCAGTATCCTTCATAAAAGTACATGTTAATATCAACTTCGTATTTTTAGAACACCATTTTGGAATAAAGCCTCTCTTGATATTTTCATGTTACATCGATGCTATCAATGTAATTGCTTGAATAAACTTACGCCTGAAATTGAAATATTTTTTTTTATTTCTTACATTTTTTAATATTTTACAGGAGCATTGACAAACCCAAAGCGAAATTTGATTTCTTGAATTTCATCTTGCTACTGGGACGGTTTAGATATTAAAAATAACGGATATGCGCGAGACTAACTTGATGAACTATAATGGGGATTGTCATTATTAGGATATTTAGCTAATAGTCTTATTTTATTATGATACAATCATTTGAGCTATAGCTGTTTATCTTGAAAAATAGTAATTGTATTTATTGTTTTTATTATTTTCAGATTCATGCTGTTTAAGTACCGTTCGTCTTTTCTGCTTCCTTAAGACCGAAAGATTTCACAGGCTGAACATTAATGTGAATGGCAACTACACGTAGTAAACACAATATTTCTGAATGAAGTCTTTACTCTCGATGCACTGGGAGCAATGAAGTAAACACTATATATTGTTTCCTTAATACATCGGTTTATGTGCTCGACGTTTATAAAAGTTCGGCGCGATGTTCTAGGATCTCAGCTTCTAAAGTATATCGTTTTAAAAAGTAAGTCTATTACCAGGATCATAGCTCGAAAAAAGTAATTATCTTTTCATTATTAGCGTATATTTCAGTAACATGTAACGTAGTCAACCATCTTGCATCTTCTGTTTCCTCATTCAAGGACAGTCTGTGTCGAACCGTCGTAAATCAATTTTAACGACTACTAGACAAATGGACTATTAATTTACGGAATTTAAGGGTGATCGTTCAATATGAATGCTTTCATTTGATTACGATGATATATATATTATGTGATTATCTTGTGCATTTCTTACTATAAACATAAACACTTCACATATATATTTACTTACTCTAGTTATTTACTGAATCACTGATAGATAAATAATGTCATCTTTAAAATCTTGCTTATTTTCAAAGGCACTCTAATGTCATTCGAATATCGGTTGGATAAGAAACACTGAAGATTCTTTTTTAATTTTATAATATATTTTGAAAGTAATTAACCACTTAAGAAGGTTTCCCCTTCGTAACTATTGATATTTCGCAAAGCAAGCCACACGTTCATTCCGTGTCCCAATTTGCATGTGAACACGTCAGGTGAGGGCAAAATAGATACGTCCAGTCTCCCCAATCTCGAAGAAAGTGACGTAACATGGTGTTTTCTTGAAAAAATCGTCAGTAGCGACAATGTATCCGTTGACATGACTAGTCGTATTATGTCGCCTGCAACTTTGAAACAACGGGTGGGTGATTAAAACTTGATGAACACTGGGATGAGCGACAAGCCTCTGACTAAAAAAACATGATTTTCCATTCAAACGGCTCTGGACTTTGAAGAGCATATTGTAATTAAAGATTCAAGTGAAAATAAGGATGTTTACAGTATTATGGGATCATTTTTGTTTTTTGTAAAGAAATTGGTACTACTCTTGCTGGTGTAGAGAAGTCACCCAGAAAACTCTCCGAGATGTATTGTTGCAGTGCATATACATCAAAACAGATTCACATATGAACGTAGAACAGCATTAGCATGCAGTGTATCATAAAACACCGATAACCTATTCTTTCTTCAAACTATATCGCCCGTCCATTTCCCCTCTTAGCCGTTCATCAATGGACACGTCGCTATACTCAAAAGCCTACGGCCTTTGGGAATACCGATGTATTTCTGGTAATGCGGTAGAAGCTGGGCGCTATAGCCCTCATTACCAAGGTATATGTGTTCACTTTGCTAGTGGCAAATTATAATGATAATGCAAATGAAGAGATAGCTTTTATAGTCAAAAGGATAATGCAATGAGATTTAACTTACTAGTACACTCGTGATAACTTGTGTTAAATTAAGAGCTTTGTATCTATAGATAAGATAGTAATTTTATCATCATCAGTCTTAGCATATCCGAATAAACTTTTTTTATTTTCCTTCAAAGAAGCTAGAATCTGTTTACAACAATTTATGAGGTCTCATCCTCTTCTACATATGCCTACTAAATTGATAGATCAGACGTGTTTCTCTCTTGACGAGGTGTCGCGACAACCTCGCAGCCACGTGAGACTCATCAATCGTCGAATGACGGTGGTGCATAGCTGTATAACGGAACTGCAGACTTTCATACAATTTCATATCTTTACGTATACATTCCATTGTCATGTGACCTGAGACAATTTTTTGCAAAGATTACAATCATACTAGATCAATCCTTGATTTCCGTGCAAGACGGAAAATGGCCTTTCAACGCGTGGTCTGTTATTTATCGTATTTTCTCTCCTCAAACTCAAGAAAACATTATTTGCACTTATTTGGGATAATTGGATGGTGAAAAAATGTCTGTTAAATCTACAAATTGAAGCTCACCCGCTTTTCTTTTCAAGTTACACGCTTGTCTATATTAGTAATGTGTAATATTTCGACATGCAGCTATATGGCACTTAACACTTTTGAGAAATTTGAAAAATATTTAGATCCAATTATTCAAAATCAGTTGCAATCGTGTGAGAAGTATTCTACATTAACGATTACATCTAGAGAAAGTGTACACTTGTGTCAAATAATCGTGTAAGATATGACAAAAATTGCTAAGTTAATGATACCACCTGATGGTACATGTATCTAATAACTTGTAAGCTACAGAAGGTAAATCGAAATTGATTTTAATTGACATTAAATTACTTTAGACGAAGAATAGCTTACGACGAAAAAAAGAATGATACTTTCCGACTCAACAGGGCTGCTCTATCAATTACAACAATTCTTTTAGCTGTGCAATGGACAGTATCGCCGAATATTGTAACATAAGTATACATGATATCATAGTTCAATCGTTGCCTTCTTAGGCAATCAACTAATCATATTATTCGCATAAAAACGGACTCGTTTCATATTCTATGATAAATGTTATGCATTTCAAGATGAATTATGACTGTTGTTCACAGCAGTTTTAATAATCGTTATTCTTTGATATAATAATCTTTATTTTTGCCTAATTAATTAACAACGAAAGTTGGAATATTTCCGACAAAAAAAAATAATCTACACTCTCTCATTTTGACATTGTCGCAGATATTCCGACAGCCGTAACCGTACCAACTATTAGCAAAAGTACAAACGGTGTGAACAGCGTTCCTGTGTTCCCGGTGTTACACAAATCTGTATCGCAGCAATTGATGCAAACTTTCGTGTGGACACCTAAATATTTAAAAAGAAACATAACAAATTAATACACGAACGTATTTTCAGTCAATATAAAACAAAACAAAGTGCTATAGAGAAGGAACGAAATAGAAATATAATAGTAATTTAATATGATTAGTGATACCAAAGCTTAGACAATAGTATCAATGGAGAAAAGCTATAGAGCAGTACCGGTAAATGAATATTCTGTGATTTCTTTTTGAAATATGCAGAATTCATGATCATCATGTCAAAGGCGCATTATCTGTTTAAATGTTACAGATTGATTGTCATGAAAGCTTTCGTTGTGAAAGACGTGAGCAAACTTTATTTACCTGAAATGTCACCCTCCTCACATCCGTTGGCACACAGCGAGGCTTCAAAACATCTTCTCTGAAAAGTGGTCACGATACCATCTTCTTCAACTAGAGTAACCTAGGAATTGACAACAGAAGCATGATTATTGAACATTTTGTTTAAGCATACAAATGAAATGTCGAGTTACACGCAGCCCTAAATATAACCATTACAACTTGGCCGATGCTAACTTGTACACCTATTAACGCCTGTTAATCAGATGCAAAAAGCGCCACCTGTATGCATTTCGCGGCGAAGTGTAAATGAAGTTAGTTTGCTCACAGTATTAGCTAATTAGGGGATTATTGACGATGAATTTTCTGGCCAGCATTATGGCAATGCGGACCATGATATGGTCACCCTCAAGTCCTCAACACGATACGGACTATAGCTGACCCTTACCTCCATGGGTTGACCCATGGAGCTAGAAAAGGACGTCTCTTGCTTGGAGGAGGGACTGTCAAAGTGATAAATCGATACCAATTTTGGCCGTACAATGCAAGAGTAGATTTGCACTTGACCATGTGTATCTAGACGTGTATAGATCATCAGCGGCTTATACAGCGGTACAACGTATCGGTGTAAGCATGGAGCCAGATCCGTTTCTAGCTCTATGGTGTAAGGCTACGACTTTATTTTTGACTGACTGCACCAGCGATAGTCCGCATCAAACAGTACTACAGGAGAAAATTTGCACGGCAAATTTCCATGGAATTTTTCCATTTAAAAAAAAAATCACATTATACCTGTACTTATCGTGAAGGCACGCTTCCCAGCCGTAAAACATCACATCAGGTGTGCAGGTGCGCAATTTTACTGTTGCTAAAGAGTGTCGATCGACCTTGTTCTGCTGTGAATGCCAAAACACTTCTCCGAGCCATAGACCCTCGATGGTCTATGTCCGAGCATAGCATCAATAACTTGCAATGTAGTAAAATAACATCCCAGGAAGATTTTATTTTCTGATATTTTGATCCTGCATACCCTCTGCTTTTAAAAACTTAAATATCTGTCCGGTATCAATGGTCAATGGGCACTGATTTTTCAACGTTTTGACTTCAGCGTCGGTTTACGCCATGGCAGATTATTTGCAACACGCGTGGAGTGTTGACAAGCGATGAAGCGAACGAATGTTCTACTGTTCACTATATCCTTGCCCCGAAAACGACTACTAGGCAGATTATATCAATTTTTCAAATTTCCACGGGATTAGGAGAAAGTGGATTAAATAAGATAATATTCTGGAACTACCAGGCTATGATCACCTGATCCAATCATCACCCGTTTTCCAAACGATCTCTTGATATTATTGTAGTGTGTCATAATCAAAGTTTCACTTTTACAATGCTGAACTTCTTTCGAGAAACTTAGAAATAAAGATCGATTATTTTTATCATGTGTACACGTCAACGAGATGCTGTTGTTTAGCAGGAGCGGACTAAACCCAGTGGGTCATGAAAGCCTTCTAATCTGAATAAAACGTTGTGTATCTTCATAAAGGCAGTGTTTCACCACCGTCCGGATGGTGGTTTCACACAAGCCAGATCGTCTTTGCCTCGAAACTAGACGAACCGGAAGTTGACCGAGCAATTCATTTCGGATTCCAGTTTCTTACAGTGATTGTCATTACGAGTGTTTTCTTACAAAGGAATAAGCTATGAAACCTCTCGACCAGTATTTGCCATTTGCATAAATAAAAAAACCAGAGAGACAAATAGCTAGATAGATAGATCATGTGGGTGGGTATTTTCTCTATGTGACAGCAAGGACGTATGGTGACAGCGACTGTGTATGAAGATACAGACAGAGAAGATACAGGTAGAGGGACAAAGAGACGAAGAGAAACAGAGAGAAAGGAAGCAACCATTGTTCGCCGCGTTCGTTCCATCAGTGAAATTTAAAGTCGACGGAGGCTACGCTACACCAACAGGACTAAAATACCAACATTAATTTGGAAATGGAAATTCAAACTTCATGGTCACTGTTTTGGCCATGAAATTATATGATTTTATACTGACATATGTGATATCCCTTAATAAAATCAGCGATGATCACAAAACTTTTTCAGCTGAGTCATTTTGAAGGAATGTCTGCAGTAATGGGGATTACGATATTTGCGTTGGTTGCCTTTTTAACCACAACTCGCAGTGAGTGATATCCTTGTTTTCGTGAAAATTGTGTTCCTTCAGTGACTGTCACTCTCACTGTGTTTTTAGCTTACGGGCACTTTCAAAGATAATGTGTACCACCGGTAAATTGCAGTTTGTAAGCTATTTTCAAAAAAGGAACGCAGTCCTCGCTTCTAGCGTTTATACGGCTTATGCTGGCATAAACATGTTTATCTAATTTGAATAGAAAAGGCTAACAATGTAAAAGAGAGTTCTGTAAAAAGCAAGCGAATCACAACGAGAGGAATAATTCATGCTCCATGAATCGATCATGAATGTCCATCAAATGCTGTTTCAACAAATTTTGCAATGTTTTGACGCATTATTTAGACAAAACATGATCTAACCTTTCGCAAAGGGCATTTGGCGAGAGATAAGTAGCTTGGACCACGTGATCCACTGCTGTCCGCAGATAGGATTCACCGTGGTTTAATGACCAGTTAGTCATGAGCGTTCATCTTACACTTTACACCCTATGGTGCAGCAAATACTCAATCCGAATCACCACAAATTCAAGTAAATCTAAGTCCGAATCAAAAACCTTTATCTACCACTGAAACTGAATATCATTCCGTTCGAGGCCCTAGCCCTCTCATTATCAACGGTATAAAAAAATCGACGTCATCAAGGGACTTCAATTTTATATTTTTATATGTTTTTGATTCGGATGTAGCTTTACCTACACTTGAGGTATTTAAAAATT
>LD347245.1:52741-79946 GCA_001465055.1 Ptychodera flava | reverse complement strand
AAAATAATATTCAATCAAACTTCACAGGAGAAATAGCCACCGTTTCCACACACTGCCTGGCATGCAAATGCTGTTGAGTCGTTTGATTTTGGTATTATCGATGTGTATGTGATTCACACCTCCGACCGTCTTAGCATATTAACTAACCCCGAAATTTCGGGGTTGCATACATGGCTAGTTAGCATCGGCGAAGTTGTAATGTATTCATCGAAATGGATAAAGTAATGAAGGCGAAGATAAAGATCAGACTTACTGCGCAGCGTGGAGAGGTGAATGAAGTACATTCGGCATCGGTGCCTTCAAAAGACGTTTGACAGTTACTTCCGCTGCATGTGTAGCATCTTAAAGCAACAGACAAGTTGCCGGTAAAACCTGTAAAGAACACAAATTATGCAAGTTAAATGGGAGTTGTAAACTAATATCACAATGAATAGTTCAAAATGAAATAGCGTCAATTAGTAAATGCAAGTTCTTGTATGGCCCGCAGGGTTTTGAAAGCCTACTGCCTACTATTTTATCTCTTTATGAAAATCATTTGGTCATGAACTTGTCTCTTGGCTACATTTAGTGACTCAGAGATAAGAAGTAGCTTGACTGCAATAAGTTAAAGAATATTTTATACAGCAAGAAACATTTCTCGATCAAGCGCAAGCCCACCGAAACCACATGCGTCGCTTGAAATATGATTGTTCTGCTTTAAATGTACAGAAAAGGGGTCACATTACATTATAGTAATGCAGTAAATGATTTTTTAGGATCACATTGCATATAATCTGAGTTTTCAGACGATTTTTAGCCAGAAAAAAATTATCTTATTGACGGAGAAGAAGGCGTGAAAAAAGGGAGGCCTGGGGGAAGAATGCATGATTTATCTCCCCTCGTGATCGACAGACTGCCTATCTATAGGTGTCGTCTATATGAATGATAAGGAACAGGTACAGCGTTAACTTTCGATCCCTTGAAATCTTTCCTGATTTTACCGATACAGATCTTTTAACTGCTAGGAATGCGCAATAGATAATGCCCACTTTTTACAAGGCATTTGTCACTTCTCTTATTAGTATATCATAAGCTATGACAGTCTATCTTGGCATCATTGTCTTCAACTACTTACCCAACACTAAAATGACGAACGCCACGCGAGACATTTCGATCTTGCTAATTGAACAAATCTGAAACTGAAGAAAAAGCTGGAAGTGAATGACATGTCAAACTTCAAAGATTCCTCTGTCTGTCTGTCTGTCTGTCTGTCTGTCTGTCTGTCTGTCTCTCTCTCTCTCTCTCTCTCTCTCTCTCTCTCTCTCTCTCTCTCTCTCTCTCTCTCTCTCAAACAAATAAAAGGTCTGTTCAAAGCTAATGTTATCATAGTTGTATCATGAGCGAAATGAAAACTTGTGCTGTTCTTTATTTCTTGTAAACTAGAATATGTTTGTTCCTGTAACAGGTTATAATACAAAGTAAATAAATATTGCCACTACAGATTATATGAACAAACTGTAATATTAATATTGACAAATAATTCAACTTGTCGTTACAATTCAACAACTGTCGACAATAGTGTTGGACCGTACACGCATACAGGCAGACTTACTATCGTTTTTCGGAATGTTTCAGGAATGTGTAAATATAACCAACATTGATGAAGACCGACTGAACTTTGAAGCTGATGAAACTGACACGAAAAGTGTCAAGTGCAGGATGAGAAAAATACGATACCAATTTGTACAAAAAAGAAAACTCTTATTCGCATACTCTTAATCTAGAAAGAGAACTTGACAATTTAATTTGATACTCTAACAATAACCATTTTAGAAACATTTGTGCCGCCATAAAGTTGCCGCTAATCTGAACCAAAATTCAAAAAAGTCAGGGAAACAAAAGAGTAGAAAAGTAACAAAATTGCTAAAAATAATGACCGAATAAGCAAAACCAGAAAATACTCTAAAGGGAAATAACACTAAAAATAGCGTTGAAAACTAAAATATCTAAAACATGTACAACCGTTGATCATGATTTCAATTCTGACGACTGTGCGGTAATGGAAGAAAGTCAAAATCTGTCCGTACCGACGCATGCAAATAAGCGAACCGCTAGCGGCTTGTTTCGGAAATCTACTGCTAGGTATATACTTACTATAAACTTGTAATTATATTATACTAGTATATTGATAGTGCAAATGAAGCGATCTGATTAGTTGAGACGATACTAATATAATAAATCACAGCAGTAAATTACACCCAGCGACGGTATACCACTCGATTTTGACCAATTTAGTTCATTTATGCACTTGCAATCGGTCGTGCATATATGTATTTTGTTGCACACAAAGCAGTGAGTGTAAAAACTTTCTTCTAGTTAGGTATCATCGTTGAACTACGTTTTCGTCATTAATTACGTGCATATCAATTTTTCTAACTTTAGGCTTAAAAATACGGATAGAACGTCAAGTTCATCATAAACACGATTGGAACCAACGTAAATTTATGATAATGAACATTTGAAATCATCACAAATCCAGTATTTGTACTGTGCGCATCAAACGACAGGTTCGAATGATGCGCAAATTTGTGAACAATTCATTTTAAATGTGCAAGAGTACCTGGCGTCCGTACACTACGATGCGTGTGCGCGCTTCGAATTTGCTTTCGAACGGCTAGTTGGCGGGATTCAAAAGCAACAGCAAATCGAATCATGTTATATCACTATTTTGGAAAACCTCATGATGGAGTTTCAGCCAATCACGACATTAGCACTACAGACGAGGTGTTATAAAATGTATATAGAATACTACCACGTAAGTCCTTCTATTAACCGTCTGAAGAAATGAATTGAGAGGCATAATAGAATTAAGTTTTCAATGACTTCGAAAAAGTCATACACCCATACTTATTTGTATGCATATACATGTGTAATAGCCCACAAGGAATGGGTACTGGTTTCGCTAAGAAGAAAAAAATTTGTTCACTATGCAAGCAAAAAATCAGAACTACTACCATTCGAAAAAAGTGGGACAAAAAAATTAAGACATGAATCACATCAGGTTTTATTGTGACAAAAGATGAAATTATAATTGGAAAGTCAACTGTGCCAGCGCTAGATAACAGTTGGTTTATTGGATCTCACGAAAACACGTACAAAAGTGGGGGCCCATCCTCCCGTAAAAATTACGAACTGGCACAGGCCGCAGAAGAAATCCCATAATCAAAACGTCATAGTGCAAGTGTCCTTCGTGCCCTTTAATCGATGAACCCCTTAGAGCCATTTGCCTGAGAATTTGATAATCATATTTCGATAATTGACGAAATATTTAGAGTAGGCCTACTTAAGCGATAAATTCCACCTTGAACTGGACTTGACAAATTATATGGACATCATGGTTAACTGTTAATCGTTCTATTGAGTCTATAGTTAAGGTCACGCGATGTGCCACTTCATAGTTACACTTGAATTGTACATTACGTACCACTTACAGCTCTTAAAATAAGCATTCAAGGTGCATCGTCGGTCCCCACTGCAGATGGAGCCTGCCTTTCCAATTTTTATTTAGCTAGCGCCATCACGATCGGCTTTTTAAACTCTGATTTTCTCTCGCTGTTTTTTTTCTTTGTTTGTTTTTACCGTGCGTGTGTTTTACTTCCTTTGGTTTTTGTGAGTAGATGATACTAACGTTTATCTAGAGCCATCACTGTCGACTTTTCAACACTCATTTTCTCTCCTAATTACAGTAAAAACCGGAAGGTTGTCTATGGTTTTGTTTTCTGTGCTTTTTTTTAATTTGCGAGTGGTAGAAATATATTTGTGGGTTTTTAAAAATATTATTAATTATTTGTGTGTGCATGGTATGTTTTCCATGAACTGAATGCGCTCATGTGTTTTACAACAGGTTCATTAATAGTAGTACGCTTCAGAAAACAATCAGATATCTGTTATATCTCTATATGTAGCAGGTTGTATCAACAGTACTCTCAGAGGTTAATTACTAATTACAAAACTTTATGTAATATGCAAATGAGCTATATATTAACTTGACACTGCGCAATGCTTCTCAGTACAATTAGATATTTATCAGATGAATGCCTGTAGCAAGTTTCATCAAATTTAATCCTGTAATTTTGGAATAATATCACTATTTAAATATTCATTAAATATGCAAATTTACCCTAAATTAACTCCAGACAACTAAATACTTAACACCATAATAAGATATCTGTCAGATTAGTATCTTGAGCAGATTTCATCATATTTGGTGCAGTTATTTCGGAGTGATATGACTAATTACAAAATTTCATAAAATATGCAAATGAGTTATTTGTTAACTTGACACTGATCAATGCTTCACAGTGCAGTTAGATATTTATCAGATCAATATCTGTACCAGATTTCACTGACTTTGGTGGCGTAATTTCAGAGTTATATACATTATTACAAAGTTCATTGATTATGCAAATTAACCCTTAATTAACTTCACGCTACTAAATGCTTTACACCACAGTTAGATATCAGTCAGATCAGTATCTACAGCAGAATTCATCAAATTTGGTGCAGTTATATCGGAGTTATAAGACTAATTATAAAACTTCATAAAATATGCAAATAAGCCATTTATTAACTTGACACTACCCAATGCTTCTAAGTATAATTAGATATATATCAGGTTAATATTTGTTGCAAGTATTATCAAGTTTAGTGCAGGAATTTCAGAGTTATGTCAGTAATAAAAAAAGTTCATTAAATATGCAAATGAGCAGATGATTGACATGAAACTCACAGTATCATGATAATTTTCTGAGATTGTCATCTGTTAAAAGTTTCATGAAATTTTGTGCAGTATTTCTTGATATATGTCTACACTGTCATTCCCGTCTCCATAGGGATACCATCGTACGGAAAAAATGATATTGCATAACTTCATTAATATGCAAGGCACACTAACCAAAATCTAATCAGTTCTCGCAAATAGCTTATGGTACCTGTGTACCAAATCTGACTTGAATCTGTTCAGGCGTTTTTGAGTTATCGTGTAACAGACAGACACACAGACAGACAGACAGACACACACACACACACACACACACACACACTCAAGGACAGACAGACAGACATCGCTATGACATTAGCCCACGTGTGAACAGTGAGATAAAAAGCACTCGTTGCAACTTTAGGCGAACTATTTACACATGTATGTGGAATATTTCTCCTTTTCAAAATCGTTGCAAACTGTTTAACGAATGTTGTTAAATTATGTCTTGAATACCACTTTCTGTCCGTTTTGGACTATTTTGTTTCCTTCCTTCATTCGAACTAAGTTTTACTTCAATAGAGAAAGAAAGTTGCACGCTATCTTTATCTGTTCGGGCACAGTCATATCGATGATAATACTTCCCACGTATTTTTTCGATGAAACGCTTCCTGTACTTTTTGACAAAATACGTTTTCTCGGAGTAATTCCTATGCATTTAAAAAAAAATATTTAAAAAGAAAAAAAAATAAGTTCATTTTACACAGTAATTATATTCTATGAAATATTTGGCCATCAGTACCCTTATACTTCAAACTACGAAGCATAAACTCTACGATTTGTACAAAATGATAGGTCAATCCACTTACTTAGGATTGCAGTTTGTGCTAGAGTCAATTAAAGGGGTAAAAAGCAAATATTTTATCAACACTTTCATCGTCAGAAGAGTACATGAGGCGCAACAGTGCGATAAAAAAGGTTTAAGTACGAACACACCTTCCGGTGACATTCCTAGCGCAAAGTACTGCTTCTTAATCATAATATGCTTGGTTGGAATCCGGCAATCTGATTGGCTGGAGCCCGGGTTTATATGCTCAACAAGACGACCTGCGCGCCGCGTAACATTTTAGAGCTCGCGCAAATTTCGAACGCCAACTTGAGAGTTCAACGCGCCATAATGTCGAACAAGTTATGGCTTCAGATTGATTTTGATCGTTAAATTTTAGTCTTGTGGAGCTTGACGAACCAACATATGAAGAGTTTATGTAAGCAGCGGAGGCTATGTAACAACAACGTAATTTTTTAAAGTTCGATGTCTAATCGGGATATCGATGCGTTGCGTAACCGTATTTAATGAATTCAACTGTGCACGCGCTCACGTTCAGAAACATTCGTTTTTCGAGTTTGTATAAGGCTGGACGCTCCGCGATCCTGAACTCTCGTTCCAACTTCAGCCCTAAATAACGAAATTGTCCACTTGTTTTTAACTTTAGCATATTATAATGAGGTTATAAACGGTGCGCTCGAGTATTAAGTTGCGGATATAAGACCTCTGGGGTGAAAATTAGTATATTCCTGCCAAATATGCTAATTTTCACCCCAGAGGTCTTATATCCGCTGCCAAATACCCTCGCTTGCCGTTTATAACCTCTAAATGTGTGACAGCCCGAAAAGTTTACTTGAAGGATGAAGGAGGTGTATATTTGGAGTAAAAAATCAATTTACTATTAATGATAAAAATTGATTAAAGTCAAAAACATAACACTTTTTTCTGAAATGTAAAAAGGACTATTTTATTTTGCATTATCTATCCTCATTGTAAAATGGCATGAGTTGAAAGACTGACACTCAGAAAAAGTGATTAAAAAATTGATTAGCAAAATTAAAATACCTTTTATTAAAATGTAATTACTTTATTGCCGAAACCAATAGTCATTTTCTTAGCATTTAAAGGACATAATGCGAACACTTCAGAAAATGATACAGCGAAAGTGGAGTTATATTCTTAAAATTGAGAGAAAAAAAAGGTCAGGAAATCGGATGATTTGCATACATTTCCATAAATTAACACTTCTTTATCACGCAACTTAGGAGTGCTTGACAAGTGAAAAGGTAAGCACAGCCAAGATTTTAATCTTGGGTTAACAAATTTGTGAAAATTAGTGAATATCGATAAAAATGTTTTGTTTTATCAAAATACACTGTGTTGGGTGCAGCGCCCCCTTAAGGCGAAAATCAATGCAATGAATCAACCACTGTATTATTACTTTCTGAAGCCCTCTACCTTTCGACAGTCCTTGCCTTATTTCGCATAACAACCAAACAGTATGGTAAAGGGTTTCTTGATGCTCGGTAGTGACGGAATTTCATTCCATTTTTCACTAGTCTTGTCAATACTTTGACAACTTGTGTTTGTTAAGGTCTATTTACGTATAATTGAGTTGTTTGACGATGGCTATAAATTACTTTAGAGTAAACTGTACCCAAAAAGAGGAAGCTGCTTTCCCGACTGGAGTTGGGAGAATTGACGGGCGACTTGAAAATCTCAAGGCCATGTTGGGAGACACTTGAAAGAATTTGGTGACTTAAAGGGGGACTAAAAAACACTGTCTCTGATTGATATACAATATGTATCGAGTGATCAATGTAAGGGAGCCTTCAGTAATAACAGAAGGTGGGCCGGGGAAATTTGGGAGGTTCAGTTTTTATAAAACAGTTCAGGGGGGGTCACTTTTTATAAACCTATCCTGGGGGGGGGGGGTGACGGTCACTTTGGACAGAAGCTTATTTTAAGACAAAAACTTTGATTGTCCAGAATAGGAAATCACCAACAAAATACGTACACATTGTCCACAAGTTTCACAGCAGAGAAGATGCAGTGGTATCCTACATTAAACACCTTGAAGAGTTAAAACTGATAAAAGACAAGCGACAAAAACATATGCAAGAGGTAGAAAAGTGTATATCAATTATCAAATGTACATAAATGCAAAGATATTGTCAGTTTTATACGGGAAAAAATGTGCATATTTCTCTCATACACTACCATGTACAGTAAATCAACTTTTCAGTGAAATTCCAAAATCAAATTTCTTGCACAACAATGGACTTATAACCACTCCAGTTTAATCAAAAACGTTAATATAAATAATCGACCATACATTAATGCAGAGATTCATCTAATTTTGTACTAAAAAAGTATAGTTTCATCATAGGCCATATATTACAAATATAGCAAGTTTTGTCAGGGAAATTGTTTTACATGTAGATTACCTTGACAAGTGAAAAACCGGTAATAATTTTGGGTGATTCATATATCGTATTTGTTTTCCGCGTCTGAACTTTCAAACACCATATTTGAATCAAGGAAATTTGTATTATTTTCTAAATCGTTATAGAAGAACACATTTAGTTAGTTAGTTTAGTATTGTAAGAAAATCATTCATACTTTTCCCACGGACTCCAATATATAGTAAATCAACTATTTCGGTGAAATTCCCAAATCAAATTTTTGTACACATATGCACTTCTAACCATGATCCTATTCTAATCAATTATTTTTATGTCAATTAAAAAACCTCTTTATGTACACAAGTATAGCAAGCTTTATAATGGAAAAAAAATATTCACAGCTTTTTCATATACCGCCATGTAGGGCGGATCATTGTTTTCGGCGAAATTCGAAAATCAAATCTCCTGTACACATGTGCACTTGTCTGTATTAATTTTTCTTGTCATGTATTGTATAAAAGGCCGGATGCCTAAAATTCTGAATATACCAAGCATATGACTGTAACCACCCTCTGATTATCCAGAAATCAATTATTTAAATTTATTTAAATCAATTATCGAACGTCTATAACTGCACTGATTTTGCTGGTTTTATATTGGAAAACATCGCAAATAGTTTTCTTATAGACTACCATGCATAGTGAATCAACATTATCGATGAAATCTAAAAATCATTTTTTTTGTACACACATGCACTATCTGCCACTTCAAGCAAAGTATATTCACATGAAATATCAACAAATCAGAATATATAGCTTGTTGTTATGGGCAAAATGTTAACAGTTTGCCCAACAGACCCCATGTATTATGATTTAATACTTTTGGACGAAGAGTATATCGACCATCTTTTGCCTTCCTTTGAGGGGGCTTCAAAATTAGAGCAAAGCAGAAGGGAACCTTGAACAAATGGGGAGTTTGATTGGGAGCATCTGAGAAAATCTTAGCATTTTTTAGAAAAAGTTGCCCCTCTCCTCCAGAGATGTTTGTGAACGCAGACTAATCGAAGATAGTTTTGTCTCAGAGTTACAATTTGTTGGATCCAGATATGGTTACCCAATACTTCAAGTACAAACTTGGTCTTTCGTAATGTGAAAGAGTTGTAAAACTAAGCTTAGTCAATCCAAGTCAGATGTAGTCTTATGTAATTTTTAGCTAGTATTTAAATTTGAATATCGAAAAGCTAAGAAACAGTTTCATTATTACAATTTTCTTTTTAAAGCAGTTCATTACTGACTAAGAATCTTTATCTCGTCGCACATTCTTGAAACAAGGACGAGCAACGACATGTGAAGTCACTACAAAATACAACAAAGTTTTTCCCCAAATCACAAACATTGTAGCTGTTTTCAGGTCACGATAGAACAACTGATTAATTTCAAATCCCGTTTTTAAATAAATATTGTTCTAAAGCAATTTAAACATTGAGATGAAACGAATTTATTTAGAACTAGATGTCATCCTAGTCAGTGCGTCTTGTTTATGGTCATCATGGCTGGGGCTCGTAAACCTTAAAAACTACTCACCTGTTGACTCGACGATGTTCTCTGTTCGGAGGCTCTGTTAATATTGAAACCTAAAAACTCACACACGTTGATATAAGATGCACTCCCCTAAAGGTTCATAGGCTAATTCATTCAAGACGTATATTGAGTTTAAGGTTATCAAAGTGACATAAATAAACGAGGTCATATCATACATGTATTTTGAGTCATGTTTTGTTTATTTCTTTCTTGCACGGTGAACTTCCGCCTTCAGTTAAACTGTGTTTATGACCGCCTTGAAATATAATCTACTTACCTGTATTGATTTTCATAGTTAAACTTCCTATGTCGGAATTCTTCAACAGATGCATTTTTTTTTCAAGTACTCAAAGTTGCAGACATTAGAATGAGCCGTTTTGATCTTTGCATTGCTTGTGTCAAAGGTGATAATGTCAACAAGTATGTATGCTTTCACTCAACCCGTCATTATGATTTGTAGTGGCCGAAATAGTATTGCTGTTAGTCACACCTATCGTAACGTACCGTCAAATGCATGAAAAGGCATTACGGTGCTGCAGAGGGACTACATTTGTTTCGAGAATGCCTTCGAGAGTCAATAATTTAGGCTTACCTTTCTACAATTTATGCAGTACAATTGAGAATCATAATTCGATTTGGAAAAAATGATTCCAAAATTTCAGCCATGCGATTTGTGATTCACAACATAAATATTTATCGTTACTTTAAGGAAGTTCGTTTGATTTTGTTAGTTACTTTGGTTGATTTCAAAATAGTGTGACTATGGTTTTGACTCTTCAAGATTTTCTTGGTGACTCTAAGGAGTTAAAAATGAAGTTAAGAAGCAGCATGTTTCTGCGTCATTTTTTTCAAATCTTTGTTTACATTGTATCTCTGTACCTCTGTGTGTTTGACAGAAACTGACTGATATCAAGAGGGAAGTTTGTCACGCTCTTTAGTTAGAATAATATACCACATATACCCCAGTCTACGGGCACCACCCCTTGGCAAACATTATTACAGATATCTCCTTCCATTGTCAAAAGTTACGGCTGCTATGTCCGTCCAAGATAGTTTTTAATGTAGATAGCGCCTCGGGGACAGATATACGGGCATGCAACTTATCAATTCTATTCCGATGTACCAAATGTGGGGGTTAATTGTACAGCTCTTGAAGAAAGACAATTTTTCACCTTTTCAGTTTTTCGAAAACGATTTTTTTTCTCCATAGAGTTAACACATGGACGGCGGTCATTTTGAATTAAAATATCGGTATTTTTCTCTTGTACCAAAATTTGCACGGTGACCTGCAATTTTTATGCTGCATTTTGAAATAGAATGGTTGAAAGATTCTTTTAGGAAAGTTTACGTCTTCACTTTTGAGGCGCATATTACCTTAAAGTCAGGAATGTGTCTGCCAAGTTGCCCTATCTTTTTTAGAAGTTTGCTGTTGATAAACACTATTTGAAATTCAAAATGGCCGCCTTACCCTTTGTTTGACATTCTAAGGTAATACATTTTTCAATTAATGGTGAAAACTTTGCTCCATAGGATTTAAGCTGGTCCTAAAATGCACAAGCAATAGAACAGAGAAATATTTTAAGCATTCCTGTGTCAGAATACTGTCCGAAGTCAGAGTGTGAAGACTGTTCCCTACTACATGTTTAAAATCAGGGAAAAATGAAGGTAAAATCTAGTCTGGGTCAAGAGGAATACATGAACAATTCATCGATTGGCCTCCCTTCTCTGAAATACTATCACACGCATCCTAGTGGAGAAAGTCGTCCTATATTCAAGTGGCACACGAGTACGATAAGTTTGCAATAATTACGTTTGTGTACGCATGCGTGAGTTCTACTATCTACAAGATACGCTTTCATTGTGACCGGTGCGGCGCAGTTCCTCCATTGCAGACTTTGATTGGTTCTAACGAGGCGTTTTACAATTTCCCCATATGATGTTTATTTACTCACTTCGATTTCCGTATTTGTCGACTTCAGTTATGTTTAATATTTGCATAGTTTTTCAGCAAACATCACCGGATCGAATCGAGGTGATTATTTCTCCCAAATATGTTAATTTGGCCAAAGGTCTTATATCCGCAACCAAATACCCGAGCGCACCTCATGTAACCTTATTTTGATAATGCTTAGTTAAATGCAAGTGGACAATGTTGTTATTTACGACCGAAGTCGGAACGAGGGTTCAGGAGGCCAGCCTCAACACAAAGTCAAAAAAGGAAGTTTCAGAACGTGCGCGCATGCACAGTTGATTCCATTCAATACGGTAACATAATGCATGGATATCACGATTATCAAACTTGAAGAATTTTACTTACTTGAAGAGACGCCGAAAGGGAGTTTTCAAAAATGTGTAGTTGTTACATTGCTGTCGCTTCATATACAAACTCTTCAATTGTAGGTTCATCGAGAAAGCACCAGACTAAAATTTCACAATCAAAATCAAGGTCAAGCGGTAGACTTGTTCGGCATTATTTCGCGTTGAACTCTCAAGCTGAAGTAATTGCGCGATCTCAAAAATGTTACGTTGCGCCCAGGTTTTCTTGTTGAGAATATAAACCCCGGCTCCAGCCGATCACATTGCCGAATTCAAGCTAAGGATATTATGATAGTTTTTCAAGTTTTAGACATAAAGTGCGCCTGTGTGACAGATATCCAACCTTGCAGTTAGCAATACTTAGCTGATCAGCTGTTTGTGGGACTCCTGTTGAAGAACTTGGAATAATATGTGTTTTTCATCCTTTAGTTTTCATGGAAATTAAGCAAAACTTGTGATTTTCAATAAAGACCACACTAGTCCTTTTGAACTTCTTTAATCGGTATCATGATTCTGGATGATTTGATTCCACAACCATAAAATTTGTTTGGTTGGCTTGAGTCTTGTACTTGTGGCTATGAACGAGATTGGTTTAAAGTATATTTTTGCAAAGTGAGAAAATTAAAAGTTTGATACATGCAGTTTGGCCTGTACTAACCTCAGATTGAATTTGGTCACAGAGAAGTCATACATCTCCTAAGTTTTTTGAAATTTACTGTCTAAGCTCCGTCGAAACGTTCCGGGATTCGTCTCAATGTTTACTGATTTGTCAGTATTTGTGACAATGAGGACGAGGCCGCACACAGCACGCACAGGCGTTAAGAAATAGTGTGCTGAATTGCGTTGCCTTTAACTTGAGTAAAATGCGCCTCGGGGACAAATATTCGGAATTTAAAACTTTTTCAATATTTTTTGGCCTACCACTTGTGTAGGTTCTATTTGAAGTTCAGGAGTAAAATGCTTTCATCGGCATATTTTTGCGAAAAACGAAAAATATTTTCCCCATACAGTTGCTACCGGTGCCAACGTCTTCAAATCATACGAGTTTAAGACATTGAGTCACGTTGACATTGATAAATGAGGTCCAATAACACCACACGAACTTCCTCCTTGTGATCAAATCTGTGCATAGTTATTATCTACACTTTATCATTATGATTTTTCACATTTTTACGTTTTTTTCTGTCCCATTCCCTCATCTAGTAGTCTCTTTTTTAAATAGCCCAAGTTGCGTACAATAGATTTTGTGAGGCGTAGAAGTACATGTAGTCACATCAGTATCTCCATTGCCTGTTATAACAGGCACTGCGGATTATACCAACACCTCAATCTGTCGTAATGATTTACCGTGATCCAAATTCTGTTTTATTTAACCGTGTGTGTCGTACATTTAAGTAGAAAGCAGGAAAAATGAAATTGTAGCGATGCTGAGTAGCTTTTAAGAAATCCTTAAAAAGTCACACATCTTTGTTAACTATTTGTTTGGCTAACAGTGCACCATTGAGAATCAGAACTTTGATGTCATTTGGCATTTACCACCGATCGGCTTGCTAGCAACCGGACTTTCGATGTTTTCAACGTTCGCTCAGTCCTTCTGGAATGTTTATAAGATTTCGTTTAGTGTTTTGGGGGATTTATTCCTATTTCAAAACTAATGTCTTGAGTCATGAAGTACATTCGTGGTGACTAGATCAAGGACCGTTCACCTTTTACAGCCGGGGCGGGGGGAAATCCAGGGGGGGGTCACATCGTAATTTTTTAATCCGCAAAGAGGGGGTCATTGTTTTTTCACTGGTAGGAAAGGGGGTCACCACATTTTCAAAAACAAAATACCAACAATAAAGTTCACTTTATGCCATGGCCATGATCGACCCTTTTTACCGGCGGGCCGCCTTCGGTGGCCCACTACAATAAATATACATTATGTATTACCCATGACCCTCTTAACGGGCAGACGCCTTTGGCGGCCCACTCCAATTAGGTTTACTTCATGCGATGGCCATGATCAACCGTCTTTAGCGGCGGGCCACCTGCGGCGGCCCACTACAAAAAATTGACTTTATGTAATACCCCGCGGCAATCTTAATGGCCGCACTCCTTCAGCAGCCCTGTCCAGTAAAGTCTACTTTATGAAATAGCCATGATCGACCCTCTTTACCGGCGGGCCACCTTTGGTGGCCCACTAGAATAAAGTTGACTTTACGTAATAGCTCATAACCCTCTTAACCGGAGGGCTGCCTATGGCGAGCCACTCCAATAAAGTTTACTTTATACAATGTCCATGGACATAAGTTGTCTATGGAAATGAAGTTAAAAATTGCCTTACAGTCGTCCTAACTAACAGACGTTTCAATGGATGTGGCTGAGAAGTTTATGCACTGGCATCTCTGCTACACAAATAAAGTGTGCTGCGTACCGGAGTTCAAATCTAAACCATGTTGTTAAATTTGACATATGGGTTTTGGTTATTTTTCAGTGGCGGGGGGTCATCACATTTTTTCATCTGACAAAGGGGGGGGGTTCATCTTTTTACATTAAAAATGCAGGGGTGTCTATATTTTTTTGAACACCGGCGACAAGATTTTGCCCCCCCCCCCGGCCGTAAAAACTGAACGCTCCCTTATAGCAGAAATTCTTAACTCTCAGGTATGCTGCAGCATTGTCGATGTCACGCTAAAGTAAACAAACAACGAAGGGTTTGCTTAAATTCGAGCAGGACTAAACGACAGTTTTATTACTGAAAAAGAAATATGAGCTTGTTTGGAATCCAGTTTTATTGCGACTGCTTACTTTGCATCTCTGCATCATTTGAAATTCGACCTCTCCTTACCGATGGCCTCGCGGAGGCGGAACTTGAATGTAGCTGAAACCGTGTGGAAGAGTAAGGCTGGCATGCTTCTGCATGATTTGTTTTCAAATCTTTCTAGATATTGTGTCTCTACACCTATGAACACTTATTTGACAGAGACTGATTATCATCACTATTGAAGTTAGCATGCATTCGTAACTCGTTTTGTTAGAGTAAATATATCATACATACCTCAGTCAACGGCAAACATTCGTACAGATAATCACCAAACGTTGTCGAAATTTAAATCTGGTATGTCCGTCGAAGAAGGCTTTTAAAGTCAGGAATGTGTCTGCCTAGCTGTCCTACCTTTTATTTAGAAGTTTGTTGTTGTTGATAAAACACTATTCGAAATTTTAAATTGCGGCTATACCCTCTGTTAACTCTATGGCAATATATTTTTCCATTAAAAATAAGATGGTAAAATATAGTTTACTCCATTGGATTTAAGGTGGGTCGTCAAAATAGTCAAGCAGTAGACAAGAGCATTTCAGGGTCACGATATCTGTTCTCAATGTGCTTTCTACACCCAATGCTATGCTGTGTTTTCCGCAATTTTATTCTTGAACTAACCTGTAAACGCGGGTGAATAAGCGATGGTCTGGTAGAAGACTGTCGGGCATGGGTTATTTCAAAAGTTGCAAAATTTTGGGTCGAACTATTTAATTTAATTTCTTACAATGCAGTCTTTGTTTTTCTATCATCACATCAGCTGTATTCATGATTATCAGAACTTTGCGATTTGGTTCCGGATGGTAACAGTAACCGTGGGTATGACATTGGCACAAGTCGTAGTGTGAAGACTGTTCTCGGCAAAGGGTTTAAAATTTGGGGAATATGAAGATAAAAAACTATTCTGGGTCAGGAGGAATGCAAGAACAATATACAGACAGGCCCCTCTTACCTAATTTATTAGCCCACGCTTTTAAGTGGCCAAAGTCGTCCTATATTCAAGTGACACGAGTGGTTCGTCAAAATAGTCAAGCACTGGACAAGTACATTTCAGGGTCACGATATCTGTTCCCAAGGTGCTTTCAGTACCCAATGGCGTTGGTATGAACTGTTTTCTCCGCCATTGCATTCTTGAACCAACTTGTGAATGCGGATTAATAAGCAATTGTCTCGTAGAAGACTGTCGGGCATTGGTTTCATCGAAAGGTGTAAAAAACTTGGGTCGATCTATTTAATTTTATTTCTGGCAAACAAGTCTTTGTTTTTCTGTCATCACGTCAACTGTATTCGTGATTATCAGAACTTTGCGATTTGATACTGGTTTGTAACACTTACCGTATGTATGACATTGGCATAAGTCGTAGTGTGAAGACTGTTCTCGGCCAGGTGTTTAAAATTTGGGGAATATGAAGATAAAAAAACTAGTCTGGGTCAGGAGGAATGCATGAACAATTTACAGACTGGCCCCTCTTGCCTGAATCATTAGCCCACGCTTTTAAGTGGCCAAAGTCGTCCTAAATTCAAGTGACACGAGTATTACAAAAAACTGCATTACGTTTGTGTGCACATGCCCGTGTTTCACTGTCTACAAGATTGGGTGACCGATGTGCAGTTCCTCCATCACGGAATGTGGTTGGTGCTTACGAGGTTTTACATAACTTCCCAATGAAATATTTATTTGCGCACACTTTTTTTCCGTATTTTCTAATTTCTGTACAGATTTTATATTTTAAAGTGTTAACCCAAGAGAAGGAATTGAGCACAGCCCTCCGATGTTGCCTCATTGCCTTTTGTTTTATATATCGATATCCAATCTCCCTGAAAGTTCAGCGATCACTACAATCATCTGCATTAAAGCTCCGTAAGAGACATTGCCAGGCCTATTTCTGGAGTTAAAGGCCAGGTAGATAAAATGCATATTTCGTCCACTTAGCCCTTCTCCAAAATTTAATTAGTGATGAGTAACACGATGCGTAAATTTTATCTGTGATATCCCGCTGTTCCACACCCTATGTTGATAAAGTATATTTCGGACGGTGGTGACCATCCATGCGTTTAGAATATATACCACATTTACAGCAACATTCAAGACGTTTGCAATTGTTTTCCAACTTCTTGAGACAGAATGCACGTTCGTGACAGATCAGACTCATGGATTTACAATACCTTGCTGGTCATAAACCAGGGGTGATTTGTTTGTACGACCGTACAATTTGCAGGATGACCTGTGTCTTGTACTCGTGGCTATAGACAAGAATGGTTTTAAGTGTCCTTGAAAAAACTTTGGACAAAGTAAAAGTTTGATACATGAAGTCTAGCGTTTACTAACATCAGACTGAATTTAGTCACAGAGATGTCATGCATCTCCTAAGATTTTGAAATTTACTGTTAAAGTCTCGTTCAAACGCAGCGGGATTCGTCTTA
The DNA here is from genome assembly GCA_001465055.1 of Ptychodera flava. Classification (NCBI taxonomy): domain Eukaryota; kingdom Metazoa; phylum Hemichordata; class Enteropneusta; family Ptychoderidae; genus Ptychodera; species Ptychodera flava. Next base: position 62,857 of record LD347245.1, on the reverse strand, counting down.
ATGTTCACCGAAAATGGCAGTATTCATAACTTAGGGTGAGGCCGCACACAGCAGTACAGACGTTACGAAATAGTGTGTCACATTGCATGGCCGTTAAAGCAGAATGCGCCTCGGGAAAAAAATATTCGGACTTTAAACCTTTTTAATATTTTTGGTGTACCACTTAGGGATAAAAATTTTAAGTTCATATGTAAAAAATTCTCTCGCCGACATATTTTTGCGAAAATGTAAAATGCAGTTAACATTGAGTTCCCTCCTACAGTTAACAGTGGGATTTCGGCCACTTGAATTTCAAGTGTTTGACAATATTGGGGTCATTTGCTTCAAAATTCAAAAAACGCTTGTTTTTATCATTCATCTTATCTTTCCGCTTTCCACCGGCAGTGTAGGGGGACGCTACGAAGGCCTAAGGGCTTCTAACAGTCTGTGCAACAACACGCACAAACAGCGCGCGAGGTATATTTCCCCACAGACAAATATAGACAGACTTGTAGCGCGGCATGCCTTTTGTTCCATGGTCGTCTCGGTAGACTATTGGCTTTTCATATTAAAATGAGATTACAAGGTGTTAAACATTTTGGAGGCTTTGTTTGTGGTTGATAATTGCACGAGATTATGCGAAAAATACGACGAGATGGCATCGTACTGCAAGTCGCGTAGCAACCAAAGTTACTTTGTCAGCTCTCAGGCCAGAAACACTGCTTCACGCCAATCAAAACATAACACGCCAACAGTTTCATAAACATGTCCTTCCTTTACGCACGTGTAAAATACGGTATGACTGACCGTAAACCATTGAGTAAAACCAGACAGTATCGATAAAAGACTTTCAAATTTGCTTCAAACACACTCATTATATATTCATATATGTTCTGAGATTGTCTTCTGTTAAAAGTTTCATGAAATCTAGTGCAGTATTTCTTGATATGTGTCGACACTGTCATTACTTTCTCCATAGGAAACCTTTATATGAAAAAAAGATATTTCATAACTTCATTAATATGCAAGCCATACTAACCAAAATCAAATCAGTTATTATAATTAGCATATGGTACCTGTCTATTGAATCTGACTCGAATCCGTTCAGGCGTTTTTTGAGTTATCGTGTAAACAGACAGACAGACACACACTTACACACTAACACACACACGGACAGACAGACAGACAGACATCGCTACATTAGCTCACGTGTGTGAACACGAAAGCACGAATTTACTTCTGCTGTTACAGTCTTGACAGTTTTGATCATCTCACTTCTTCCTCCATCCAAGCACAAGATATTTGCCCATTTAAATAATGCTTGTGCAATGCTTTCCAGGCGGCGGTTACACCTTACTTTTAGCTAATGATCGATTAAGGTAGAACGCGCCTCAAGGACATATTATTCGGACTCTCAAATTCCTATTATTCTTTTCTGATCAAATACATCAGGGGCTCATTTTAAAGCTCTTGGACAACGGAAAACTGTAACTGTCTTAGTTTTTTGAAAATCCGACAGTTACTTTCCCCTAGGAGTTAACACAGAGATGAGTGCCATTTTGAATTTCAAATATCGGAAAAAATTTGGTATTTCTATTTGTAGTTTAGTAAAAAATGGGTCAAAGTTTCATTTAGGAGAGTTATAGTTTAAATATTTCAATTTCGAACCGCATACTATCTGAAGCAAATGCATGCTGCCTACTGAGAAATAAAGTGTAACAAAATGCAGAGTTTGGAAAAAGGCCCTGGTTTAATATCACTGCTGGCGAACTTTCGACACTTTGAGGACCCCTTAAAAAGTTAACGTAAGGGTGTTAAATGGTACACACGCTGATCAGAAACAAATTTATTTTCAGTCTTTTCTATAGAAAAAACGTGCGTTAGACATGACAAATAACTTTTACGGCTTCCTTTCTCGGAAAATATTTTTAATCGCTTTTCACAAGCTAGAATTGATTCAAATCGGCTGCTGAAGGTTACTGCGCATCAATGCTACATTTATGTAAACTCTTTGAGAGTGATGACCGAAACGATCACACGGTCCTGAATCGTATTCATCAAGCTGTGTGAACGATTGGTATCAGCGCATAAGTCCGGTAAATTCGGCATGGGCAGGTTTCAGCCTGAATGGCATCTGTGCATGTGTAGGGTGAACGTGATGCGAGCAAGTTTCAGTCACTCAAACAGTCGCGATGTCTGTTTTGAGGCTCATACATCGTTTACAGACTCGCACAAAGTCTCTCTACAAGCTAATTGTTCACAATATTATAAATATTGATGTCTTTGCATGATAGAATCTCTTATCAAGTTAATAACTTATCAGGATTAGTCAGATTTGGTGGTCGAGAATGTAAATGAGGCAAATACGACATCGAACGAATTTCTGTACACCGTAAATTTCAATCAGATCATTATTCCTTATTAGAGGGCCTTCTTTGTCTGTTGAGCCTGATAAACCGAACAAGCTTAGTATCCTCACCTGTTGGCTTGCTGATGTTGTCGGCTTCGAAGGTGATGTCAGTATGGATGCCTGAACACCCATACTGCCTTATATGTAATTGTGGCCATCGATGTCAACGCCCTCAAATCCTACGAGCTTATGGCACCATATGTCAAGTTGACATTGATAAATGAGGTCAAATAACACCACACGAACTTCCACCTTGTCGTCGATTCTATGCATAGTTATTATCATTATTATTTTTTCATATTTTCACGTTTTTTCTGTTACGATCCCTCATCTTGTAGTTTCTTTTTAAATGCCCTTAGTTGCGCACAATAGATTCTGTGATAGAAGTAATCAGATCGGTATCTGCATTACGTGTTGTAACAGGCACTGTGATCATGTCAAGTTTTCAATCTGTCGTTATGATTTATAGTGATCCAATTCTAATTAACCATTTGCGTCGAAAAGTGAAGTAGAAAGCAGGAAAAATGAAAACGTAGCGATGCTGAGTAGCTTTGAAGAAATCCTTAAAAACTCACACATCTGCGTTTACCATTTGATTTGCTAACTGTGCACTATTTAGAATCAGAACTTTGACGTTATTGGATATTTCCACCCAACTGTCTGCAAACCACGTGCCTTTTGATGTTTTCAACGATTGCTCTGTCCTTTTGGATTGTTTGTTAGATTTTGCCTGTGTTTTGTTGGGATTTATTTTGTATTTCAAAACGTTTTAACTCTGAAGTACATTCTCGGTGAATGTAATATTTAGGTTAAGTATTCAGTTAAAGTAAACAAATCATAAAGTGTATGCTTATACAACTTCTAGAAGATCTAAGGCCAGTTTTAAGAAATATGAGCTTCTCTTGTAACCAGTATCAATGTGACTGTTTGCTTTGGATCTCTGAACCATTCGATATACGACCACTCCTTCCCGATGGCCTCGCAGAGGCGGAACTTGAAAGTAGCTAAAACCATGCGGCAGATTAAGGTTGGTATGCTTCCGCGTTATTTGTTTTCAAATCTTTATAGACATTGTGCCTCTGCTTACTTGAATACTTTGTCTGACAGAGACTTATTTTCATAAAAATTGAGTTAGTATATTTGTCACTCGTTTGTTACAGTAAATATTAATATCATACATACGCCAAAAAACTAGTCTAGGTCAGAAGGAATGCATGAACAATCTATCGACCGGTCCCTCTTGACTGATTTATTATCCCTCGCTTTTCAGTGGCCAAAGTCGTCCTACATTCAAGTGACACGAGTATTACAACTGCAATTATGTTTGTGTACGCATGCGCGTGTTCCACTATAAAAGATTCGGTGACCGGTACGCAGTTCCTCCATCACAGAATGTGGTTGGTGTATACAAGATGTTGCACATCTTACCCATAAGATATTTATTTGCTCACACTTATAATTACTTCCGTATTTCCCAATTTCTGTACAGATTCCATATTTTAAAGTGTTAACCCAAGAGGATGAATTGAACACAACCCTCCGATGCTACACACACTCATTGCCTTGTGTTTTATATATCGATATTCAGTCTCCCTGAAAGTTCAGCGAGTACTACAATCATCTGTATTAAAGCTCCGTCAGAGACATTGCCAGGCCTATTTCTGGAGTTAAAGGCCAGGTAGATAAAATGCTTATTTCGTCCATTTAGCCCTTCTCCAAAATCACAGACAAATAGAGAAACAGACAAGCAACGGGTATTGTTCAAGGCGTGAAGCGATTACGTAACCCATCCATGTTCAACTCGCCAGAGGTAGCTCTCGCCTCTCTTTTCCGAAGACTGCCGACCATGCATCCTTCGGTAATTTTCGGATTTTCGCCAATTGTTAAGTGAAAGTATGTTCGGCAAAGTTTGTGTTGTTGTTGTCGTGTGGTGCTGTGCGGAATTGGCGTGCTGGCGAAAATAGGAGTGTTTTGAGCTTAAAGAAAGTGAGTTTTACCATTTTAAAAATTCCTCTCATATTTTTATGAATATATAATGAGTGTGTTTGAACCAAATTTGAAAGTCTTTTATCGATACTGTTAGGCTTTACTCAATGGTTTACTGTCAGTCATACCGTCTTTTACACGTTCGTCAAGGAAGAACATGTTTATGAAACTGCCGGCGTCTTATGTTTTGATTGGCGTGCCGCAGTGTTTCTGCCCTGAGAGCTCACAAAGTAACCATGGTTGCTACGCGACTGGCAGGACAATGCCATCTCGTCGTATTTTTCGCATAATCTCGTTTAATTATCAACCACAAACAAAGTCTCCAAAAAGTTTAACACCTTTGAAGCTCCTTTTAATATGAAAAGGCCATAGTCTACCGAGACGACCATGGAACAAAAGGCATGCCACGTTGCTAGTCTGTTTTTCTATTTGTCTGTGCCAAAATGTAAATAGTGATGAGTCACACGATGCGTAAATTTTATCTATGATATCCCGCTGTTCCACAGTCTATGCCGACAAGGTATAAAATGGGCGGTGGTAACCACCCATGCGTTTAGAATATTTACCACCTTTACAGCGGCATTCAAGATTTTTTTCATTGTTTTCCAACTTCTTGAGACTCAATGCATATTTATGACAGATATCCAGACTCACGGATTTAAAATACTTTGCTGGTCATAAATGGATTTTTATTTGCTTAGTTTTCGTGAGAATGAAGCAACACAAAGACGGTGGTAGTCATTTTGAACTTCCCTAAAGTTGGATACATTTAGTTTAGCGTTTACTAACGTCACATTGGATTTGGTCACAGAGATGCCATGCACCTCCTAAGAGTTTGAAATTTACTGTCCGAGTCTCGTTCAAAGGTGGCGGGATTCGTCTGACTGCATCGGCAGTATTCGTAACACAGCACGGGCGAGGCCGCACTCAGCACGTACAGACGTTACGAAATAGTGTGTCACATTGCATTGCCGTTAAGGTAGAATGCGCCTCGGAGACAAATATTTGGAATTTAAAACTTGTTCAAGTCAATACTTTTTCTTGTCTTCCACTTGTGGGGGCTCAATTTGAAGCTCAGAAGTAAAAATGCTTTCGCCGGCATATTTTTTTGAAAAAGGAAAATATTTTTTTTTTACCATAGGGTTCCCCATACAGTTAACACTGGGAGTTCGGCCATAGTGAATTTCAAGTTTTGGTAAATATTGGGTTAATTGTCTTTCTGGGACCAAGTTCTTGCACTTTGACTCCGGATTTTTTCTTGATTTTAAAAGCAACAGTTTGAAATTTTACTACGTATAGTTATGGCAAAAGTTTAAGTCTTTGAATGCCATGGCGAGTACGACCTTTCTGCAAAAGCTAGCTCAAGCAAAGTAATAATTATCGCCATTCCCAGCATCTTGACTTTGATAAGCATTGCAAAAAAGCGGTTGCTCACGACTATCGATTTCTTGCATTTGGAATACGCGAACGATAGTACAGAGACTATCATCTAGCACTAAAAATGACAAATTCAATATCGAATTATTTCTCGTGGCACATTTGAGAAAGCCCAATATTAAAATAAAAATAAACCGTAATGATTCAGACAAGTCTTAGAGCTTACTGGCTGAATGAAAGTTTTATTCAACACAAACTAAAGATTAAGTGATTACATAGAAGAATATGAAATATTATTTTTTTTATTCATTTGACTACGAATGTTGACGACAAATTACCTGGTGAAAGGGAGATTGTCGAAACTCTTCTCAAAGTGACCACTACGATCGATATAAACACTGTATCTAAGGAAAGCTGGCGATTGATGAAAGTTTAAACATGTTTATTACGAATGAATATCGTAAAATTTATATGTTGCAGCTATGTTGACGTAATGCATCTAGATACCATGCATGAAATACATCTTTTGTAAACGAGAAAGTTGCACACACGCAGTTTTACAACACCCTCCCTTTAAAACATGAAAGAACATTTTGAGAACCGATCGTAACAATTTTCCCAAATACCCTACTCTCTATAAACATTGCAATTGTGATAGCCTCCATCTGTTTGCAAATTACTGTCCAAAATACGAGTATGCGTGAAAATGTCTGGAATCAATAATGTGTTATATTGTCAGCATTTAACAACTTAGTAAATGAAATGATTATGTGTTAAACCTTTCCTTTACCATCTAAAGGTTGGGCTCATGTTAATTAATGTCACTGGTGCATTTTAAAAGGGTTAAAAAGGGTTTCCAGATGTATTGATCGTCCTAATTAAAACAAAATCAAAAGCTAAGTAATGCGGACACATGTATGGTTTCCCACGGTAATCGTCGGTGTGGCTTGTGTATGTGAGAAGAAAACAGATTACATTTGACACACGAAGATCTCAACCGATTGGCAAGTGCAGCCCTTCATTCTGACATCATCGCAGACATTGCCAGAGCCATAACCGTAGCAGCGACCAGCAGATGTATAATGGGTGTGAACAGCACTCCGGTGTTTCCCGTATTACACAGATCTGTGTCGCAGCATTCTTGACAAACGGTAGTCTTGACAACTGAAATATTGAAAAAAAAACCACAAAATGTGAAAGCATTACCTACTATCAATGATCATAAGGCCGCTGCTAAAGAAAGGAGAGAGGGACAAATAAATAACTCAAATGCTGCAAATTAGTAGCTTTCACAATTCTAAAAATAGACTCCTTATAAAGTATGACAATAACAATATCTCTTTTGTACACTTGTGCCAAGACAGTCGTAAAAGAGTAAATGTGTTGTGAGTTAATTGTTCATTATGGGATCTCGTTTGCATTAAATGAGCCTATTTCATTACCAATAAGTGAAGTCTCCACACATCCATTGTCACACTCTGTGGCATCGATGCATCCTCTGTCGTAAGATGTCACTTTCTCATCAACTTCAGTTCTACTAACCTAGGAAATAACAAATGAAATAATATTCGAACGCTGTATAGATGCACATTAGACAAATACACATCCGACAAATAGCAAACATGGTCATATGAAACTATATATTTATAAATACAGAAGTAGACGACCGACAAAAAGAGCAGGTGCGTCATTTAACTTACATAACATCGTTGGGAGTCGGAAGAATTAGAGCATTCTCTCTTGATGCCTTCAAATTCACTTTCACAATTAGTAAGTCCAACACACGTATAACACTCCAAGGCAACACTCAAGTTGCTGGCAAAACCTATAAAATCGTAAATCAAATTGACCTCATGACTCTTCCAATAAATAAAGTGCACGAAAGCCATTCTATATTGTTATTAAATACCAATGACTTTTCAGTCACTTTTACTGTATACATTATATGTATATATATATATATATATATATATATATATATATATATATATATATATATATATATATATATATATATGCATTGCAGCGGAAGTGCTTTCGACAACTGCGCAAGTATTCTTCAATATCTAGGCCATTGGCAATCTGCGGAAAAAATCCTCAATTTGTATTGAGTCTAGAATATCGTAAAAGTGACTGAAAAGTCATTGGTATTTAATAAAAATATAGAATGGCTTTCGTGCGTTTTATTTATTGCATTATTTATTGTATTATTGTATGTGTACATAAGATAGATAGATAGATAGATAGATAGATAGATAGATAGATAGATAGATAGATAGATAGATAGATAGATAGATAGATAGATAGATAGATAGATAGATAGATAAGGGAGAGAAAATGGTATATTGATCGTTCGATAGATATCAGGTGGCAAAAGTCAGAGAAGAAATACATACAATCAATTAGTGGTACATTTCTTGACGTTTACAACGTTATTGTCGAAATTGTTAAAGCAGGGAGGAAAGACTAATATTCTTATTTCTGTGTTTTGAGGCGTTTAATAGATTACAGAGGTTTGGGACCACTTAATTCTTTTTTATCTCAAAATGTGCTTTCGGGCTAGATGTAGATATTTTTCAGGACTGAATACAAGTTAAATGCATTGGCATCACCTCCATTGTTTATTTTGAACATGTTAGATCACTGTTTGCGATATTGTTTGCCGTGACTTACCTANGTATGAATAAAACAATTCCAGACATTGTGTTGTGATCTTGCTTGTCCTGTCGATGTATTACAAGAACTAAAACAAACAAAATATAGATTTAGCGAGAGCTAATTTCCCTCTCTCTCTCTCTCTCTCTCTCTCTCTCTCTCTCTCTCTCTCTCTCAATGCACAGGAGTCTATAACACTGCACACACAAAGCAACCCATTGAAATGTTACAGGATGGGCTACACCCTATTGCATTACCTACCTGCCTACCTGTACTTTAACCTGCTCACCTCTTATTCTCCCATACAAAAGTCCCCCTCACTATTGAGAACAATGGGTTTGGGCGAAATTATGGTGGTGAAAGGGTTAAATTACATGTGGCGAAATGCAGAGTCTGTTGTTAAAGTGGGATAAGCCCAGCCCGCTTAGATTGTGGTGAAGAACATGTTACAAGATAAATGGTATATTGTATTGATTATAGAAATTCCTGATTAAATCTATTTAAAATATTACCTTGTTTATACGTCAATGAGCGTTCTCAATGTTTAAAACGCAAAAAGATTAAAGTGTGAGTCGAGTATTGATAGCATGCTAAAAGACAAACTTTAACGTTTAATTAATCCTGAAAGCTATTGGTTCTATCTTAAGATCATTGCTACACATTAACAATCAATTTAATATATTTTTAAACACCCGAGACTTTGCAAAACCTTGAATTTCGAAAGTGGAGGAAGTGATCATAATAAAAAATTACAAGAAAGGGGGAGTTGCTTGAAAATTCATAATAAACCAAGCTTATAAATGATGTACTTGTTTGTCAGTTTTGGAAACTGTTTAACGTTATTATAATGTACAGGTCCCTTGAACTGGACAAGAAACATAATTGAAATGGAGTTTACCGCATACATCACTACATTATCACACAGGACATAGCTACAGAGAGCCATACTAGAACTAATATGAATAGATAAGATAGATAATAATATATACATATTGCCTAGTATCCAACAGGGATGCTTACTGGCGCTTAACATAATTAATCAGAGTAAGCTCTCTTAAATAGTTAGGTTTTTAGTGTAGACTTATTAACAAAGCTTTCCACAGATGGTGACTAGGAAACTTTGTCTTGAAGTTGGTTCCATGGAAGAGGAGCAGTGTACATGAATGACCGGTCACCATATGATGTAAGCTTTGTTCTCGGGACTTTCAGCTTCAGTTTACAACTAGAGCGAAGAGATCTACATGGTTTATGTTTTTGAATAAGTTCTGTGATGTATGATAGGGCTAATCGACTGATGGCTTTATACGTCAGAACCAAGACTTTGAATTGGATTCTGTAGATTACTGGGAGCCAATGAAGTCGTTGCTGAATACGTGTGTTGTGATCAAATTTCCTGGAGCGAGTAACAAGACGAGCGGAAACATTTTGGGCTCTTTGCAAAAGTCAAAGTTGTGAATATGGTGTTCCAGTCAGAAGTACATTGTAATAGTCTAATTTTGCTGATAACACAGAGTGAACTAGTTTGAGATAGGTCTCTTCAGACAGGTATATTTACATATTTGACCAATTTATCACATGTGCATCAATATACTCTGCCAAGTTGCGATTATATGTTGTTTACACTGGAGGTAGCTGTCAAATGTGGCTCCGATGTTTCAGGCGGCTCTAACTGGTGTTATTACACAGGATCCAACATGAATGCTGTTGAT
>LD347245.1:22812-52722 GCA_001465055.1 Ptychodera flava | reverse complement strand
TAATATATGAGGACTTCTGTCTTCCCGTCATTCAACGGCAGTTTGTTATTAGTCATCCACATTTTGATGTCAACTAAGCATTCTTCAATGCGAGATACTGCATTGGAGGTTTCATTACGAGTGAAAGATAAGTAAAGTTGATTGTCATTGGCATAATGATGAAACTTTAGATTGTGTTGTCGAATTATTTGATCCAGAGGTGTAACATATGGTGAAAACAGTGGTGGCCCAAGAGCAGATCCTTGGGGTACACCAAAGTGTAGAATCTTATGATTTGACATTTTCCCGATTGAAATCGGTTTGAAAGATATGATGAGAACCACTGCAAGGCGTGTCTTTGATGCCAAGAATGTTAGGGTCGATGGTGTCAAATGCAGCAGATAAATCAAGTAGAACAAGTATGACCTCGTGAACCCTAATCGCGCAGCTTCCCTATCATAAACAATCCCGGATTATGTCTTAACCCTCCTGTTTCACAAGTAAGGTTCGAGACATATCTACCGGTCACAGTGAGTGGTGTTTGTGGTCCTATAAGGTCCGCTAACAGAGCACTCAATGGATGGACCATTTCTCTTAGGTCATGTTTCTATGTAACAGTCAGTTCACGGCAATTGATTGGTTGCCCTGTGTTCCTGCGTTAACTTCGTTCTGTAGTGTCACTGCCTCGTTATGTAGTGTCCCATGTTCTTCCTGGAAACCGTTGTAGTAACCAGTCATCCAGGATGTCTGCACCCTGTTCGACCGCGAGGTGAAGACAAAGGGCCAAAGTCAACTAAGAAACATCAGATCAGTCATTCCGGTACTTGGTAGTTGAACAGGCATCCTGTTTTGAGTTAGTTAGCGCTGTTGTCGTAGAAATAGTTGTAAGGACACTACGGCTTCACACAAATGAATTGAAATATTGCAATTAGAATATGAATTATTAAAACATTACATTTTCCGTTATCATCAATTGTTGCTCTCCATATCAAAAGGGAGCGAATGTTAAAACGCTCTCCGGCCGCCCGATGCTTCGGCAATGCCAAGGCTAACAAGCAGCGTAGCAAAAATGGCGTACCAATCGTAGTACGTCATGAATAAAATTACGGGTCTTTTTATCTAGACCAATCAGAGCGCTTGATTTGCACAAGCAAGCCGGTATTAGGGTATGCTGTCAGCATGGTGGAATATGGTTCGTCATATTTTATAAGCGTTACATGGTTCACAATGTCTATTGGCGAACAGTCAATATGTTCAGTATTGTTTACAATGTTGTGTTCTGAACAAATGTACAATAGAAGAGAGTTTAGTTCTCACCAGCGACTGTCAAAATATTACGTAAAATTGAATCGTTATACGCAAGTATTGGGAGCCAAATAGACAAGCATTTTTGAACTTGTGACTGTTTATGGCGAACATGACCTTCTTTCTTTGTCTTTGTACGTTTTAATCAAACCATATAAAGGTGAAAACACTTTCAGTAACTGGTTACCAAACTAGTATTTAGTAGTCTTGTTTCCTGTCCCATTTCTGCCACTGGCTGTGCTGATAACGAAAATAGGGTCAGGTTTCGGCTATCGTAACCATGACTATCATTGGTCGATAGTACGAGTCCAGGGATTGCATTGAATTTATTTCCAACTTAGGAATACTTTCGATTTCACTTTTCGTATGCCCATGGAGTAATTTTACCGCCATACTGTTCTCGAACTAAACATCCTATTTAGACATTGAATGGAACAAAAAATCATTTATTTTTGAGTCATTGCAGTATATGTCAAAGGTCATGATGGTCACCAGGTCAGGTCTGAGAAAAAATCGTCGACGATAATCGTCATTTCACCACTGAATGCCATCATGAAGTGAAGCCATGCAAACAACTTTAACGTTCGATGTAAGGTCATCTTATTTCTGAACTTGCCACTGTACAGATGTGCTGATCACATGATCTTTTAGGGTGACTGTGCTCATTATTAATATGCAGTATAAATTCTAACTGAAACATTAATAGCCCTAGGTTGGAACATCCATCGCTCGAGGGCGCTCTTTACTCTCCCCTCGAAGAGCGTAGACAGCGTCCTCGAGCGACTGATCTTTCAGCCCACATTAGCCCATACCCTACCTTATTTTAGTTAGTAGCGCAGCCAGCGGTAGAAATGGGTCAGGGAACCAGACAACAGTATCCAGGAAGTACATTAGACACAACATTACGAGGCAGCGAACACTGCAGAACGAAGCTGGCGCAAGGAAACTAGGTAACCAGTTACAGTGCCATGAGGTAAACAGTGTACGTAATATAATGAGACCTAATGAGGGTCCAGCCAATAAGCGCACTGTAAGTGGGCCTTGTAGGGCCACAAACACAAACCATTGTTGCCGGTACATGTGTCTAGGACATAAATCGTGGATCATTTTGGAACAGGATTATTAGGTCCACAATTCAGATCACGAGATGTACCACTTCTCATTGAAACTTGAATGATACATTACGTACCACGCACAACGCTTACAAGTAGGCATTTATGGGTGGTCCCTACTGTATACTAGGCCTGCCTCTCACCAACTTTTATCTGATTTTATCTTGTTTTAAAGATATTTTTACCATGTGTATGTCTGTTTTGTTTCGTGTCTTTTTGCCAGTATGATGATACCAACGTTTATCTAGTGCCATCACTGTCGAATTTTCAAGACTGATCTTCTCTCCTACTATCATATATGGCCGAGCCCTTGGTGTCGCGCCAAGGGTTAAAATTAGAAGTGTTATTTGTATTGATTCATGATAACATAGAATGTTTTGTTACTTGCTTTATACGTTTGTACGACAACATTGCCCAGTTAACCCTCTGACGAAACAGTACACGTACACTATGTCAGACCCTGCAGGTATAGATTTTCTATAATGTGTAAAGATGCTGGACAAAAAATTGGCCATTTTACCATGATATCAACCTATTGTGTATAACAAGGGACGTATTGTGCCATCATTATCGTTGCAATAATAACTGCAATGCCCAACTTCCACTTGCAAGCTATCAACTATAGCGTTCTGTCTAAACACTGGCAATGTTGCATCTAGTTATTGACACAGGGATCACTTTTCTAAAACTCAATTCCAGCATTCTTTGCGTATGCCCTCGTTCACATGCACGAGAGTTTTTCTCTTTTTCTATTTTTAGGTGTGAGGGTAACGATATTTTGTATTAGTGACAAGCTGGATAATAATAGTCATTGGCAAAAATAGAAAGTTAGCTCTGATGAAAATACACACGACGGTGCTGGAAGTGAATATCGTCGAACTAAACGTCAACCCATGTTCAATTGGCCAAGTGCACGCAAGGAAATGCCCGATCAAATGACGTCATGAATTCCTAATGAATTCTAACAAACGCAACCATCGGGATGGGAGGAAAATTTTGCAAAATCCCAATTCTCCAAGATTGAGAGAACACAGTCATTAGATTCAATCTTCTTGACAAGTGTGACGTGACATTTAGAAAAAGCAAAATGGGAATTTTTAGAAGAATAAAGGTCGAGTAGCATAATTTAAATTAAAAATGTAGAAAGAAACATGGAAATTAAAGTTGTAAAATTGAATATAGGATACTAATACAGAAAGTCGATAAAAATATTGAGTTGTAAAATTGAAATCAGAAGAGTAAAATATAATGAGGTAATTTTTGCATGGGTCGGACACAATAAAATGTCCACATAGCTACAACTATTTACATGCATGACTGGAACAACCCGAACAAAGAGTTATTTTACGATGGAACTCCATGCGATAGATCAGCCGCTATCTCATCACCCTCCTAAGCACTCTACCCTTTTCAAAAATGCACCCGCCTTAGTTTTGTTCGCTTGACAACCAAACATTGTCAGTGGTTTGTTGATGTTCGGTAGGGACGGAAATTCATTCTATTTCTCAATATTTCTTTACAGTCGTTCTGTCAGTCTTTTGAACAACGAAGTAGAAATTTTGACAAACCTGCACAAATCCACTTCTCCCTATCAACTGCTCACAAACATGCATTTAGGTTTGCTCTAACAGTTACCAAATGGTGGATTCAAATATGATAACCACGTGCATCAATCACAACCCCGGTCTTATAAATTAGTGATTTACTAAAGTTGTGAAAGGTAACCAATCCAAGCCATATGGAGTTTCCGGCCAGTATTTTGATCTTTGATACCGAAAAGCTAAACAATACAACTTTTCTAAAGCAATTAGCTGAGTTGTTATCTCATCTCAAGTCCTTGAAACAACACATAAATTAACCAGAACGCAAAACAATGACAAATTCAGTCCTTATGAAAAACAACAAAGTTTGTCCAATGCCACAAACATTTTAGGCCACGATGGAATCACTATTCAATTTGAAGTCACATATTTATTAAGATTACTTTTTAAGGAAACAAAGCGAGGTAAACATTCAGATGAAACTAATTTCACTTCTTATAATTAATACTCAGTGGCGTCTCATCCATGATCATTATGGCTGTGCCACATAGCTACAGATGTTGACATCAACGGACTAAAACAACTCATACAATGGGCTATTCTACGACGAAGCTCCATACAATAAATCAGCCATTGTCCTACATATTAACACTCTCAGAAGCACTTTGCCCATTCAAAAATGTGCCCGTCTTGTTTTGTTTGCATGACAACGTTAACTATACACATTATTGAAAATGGTTTATTGATGCCCCGCTAGTGACGCAAGTTCATTGTATTCGTCAATAGTCCATCAGATGCCTTTATTTCGCCAATCTTTTTACAATGTGTGAAATCTCTCGTTTGTCAACTCTCTATATAACTCGAGTTGTTTGGACGAGTGGTATATCAAATGAAGGTAAGCTGTACTGAAAAAAAAACGATGGAATTTTTTTGACAATGCTGCAAAATTCCACTTATCCTTATCAAGCGCTCACAAGCATGAATAGAGTTTTGTCCTCACAGTTACAAGATTTTGGATTCAAACATGGCTACCACGTACATCAATTACAGCCATAGTCTTTGATAGTGTAAAAACCTTGTAAAATTCGGCCAATCCAAGCCAGATGTAATTTCCAGCCAGTATTTGAATTTTGATGCCGAAATGCTAAGAATTATGACTTTGTTTTTCAAGCAATTTATTACTGAGTCGTCCATTCTTGAACAACATATAAATTCACCTGAACGCGAAACAATGACAAATTAAATCATTATAAAAAGTACAAAGTTTTTCCGATATCACAAACATTGGTTGGTTGTCTTCAGGCCACGCTAGTACATCTATTCAATTTGAAATCCCATTTTCATTAAAGATTCTTCTTAAGCAACAAAGCGAGGTAAACATTCGGGTGGAAAGAATTTCATTTCAGATTAAGTAATACTCAGTTGTTTCTCATCCATGGTCATCATTGTGTAGTCACATAGCTACAACTGTTCACATGAACGACTCTAACTACACGAAAACGGATTATTTCAGGACAAAGCTTCATGCAACGAATCAGCCACTGTCCTATCACTTTTAGAAGCACTGTACGCTTTCCAAAATGGCGCCCGACTTTGTTTTGTTCGCATGACAACAAAACAGCGTATTGTGAGTGGTCTGTTGATGCTCGGTTGTTAAGGAATTTCATTATATTATTCAATTGTCATTTATATTTCTTCTTTCAGTCTTTTGTCCAGCTGAATCGCTAAGGAGGAAGCTGTACTCCAGGTGAGGAACTCTTTCGATGGAAATTTTGACAATTCTGCACATATCCACCTCTCCTAAAAATAACGCTTACAGCAATGCATAAGGTTTTGTGCTCTCAGTTGCAAATTTTTTGATCCAAATATGATTACCACATACATTAAATAATAGCCGTGGACTTACGAAGTGTAAAGACGATGTTAAATGTAACCAATCCAAGCCAGATAAATTTTCTGCCAAGTATTTCAATTTTGATACCGAGAAGCCTAGAAATATAACTTTCTTTGTCAAGCAATAATTTACTAAGTTGTAACCTCGTCGCACATTATTGAAAGAACATATAAATTCACCAGAACGCAAAGATATTGTGAATGCCGTAATTTTTTTCCAATATCACAAACATTTGTTGACTATTTTTTAGGCCAAGATAGAACCACTATTGAATTTGAAATCCCTTTTACATAAAAGATTATTCTTAAGGAAACAAAGCGAGGTTAACATTCAGATGCAACGAGTTTCACTTCTCATAATTAAAACTCAGTGGTGTCTAGTTTACGGTCATCATGGCTTGGCCACATAGCTACCACTGTGTGATGAACGATTGAAACAACTAGGACAACTGACGAAGCTCAATGCAATGAATGGGCCACTGTCCCATCACTTCACAAGCATTCTACCCTTTCGAAAAATGCGCCAACCTCAATTCGTTTGGGTGACACCCATACACATTATTGAAAAGTGCTTTCTTTATGCTCGATTGTTATGGAATTCAATTACATCATTCAATAGCCTGTATATTCTTTCTGCAAGTCTTTTGACAAGCTGCAAATGTTTGTCTGGCTCTTTAAATTTCTTGAGTTGGATTGGAGTAGATAAGCAGTACTCAAAAAGAGCTGTGTCCGCAGACATTTTGACAAATGCTACACAGAGCCATCTCTACTCACCAACTG
Source organism: Ptychodera flava (assembly GCA_001465055.1). Taxonomy (NCBI): domain Eukaryota; kingdom Metazoa; phylum Hemichordata; class Enteropneusta; family Ptychoderidae; genus Ptychodera; species Ptychodera flava. Next base: position 46,112 of record LD347245.1, on the reverse strand, counting down.
CTTACAAGCATGAATAAAGTTTTGTGCTTACAGTTGCAAGATTTTTCATCTCAATAATATTACCACATACCTCAAATACAATCCTGATTATTAGTAGTGTAAAAAAGGTTGTAAAACCCATCCAATCAAAGATGAATTTTCTAGCTAGTATTTGAATTTTGATACCGAAAAGCTTAAAAATACAATTCTTTATATAGCAGTTAATTACTTGTTATTATCTCGTCGCATATTCTTGAAACAACATATACATTCACCAGAACCCAACACTGTACGAAAAGTCAAATTTGTCATATACTTTACCTGGGTGGTCATAGTTGACAAAGTACAACCTTTTTACCACATTTGCCTAGTTACCTAGGCAAACATGGTACAAAAGTGGTACTTTGTCAACTGTGACCACCAAGGAAAACCTTATGACAAATTTGACTTTTCGTACAGTGCAAAGCAATGACAAATAAGGTCATTATGAAAACAACACGAAGTTTTTCCAATACTACAATCATTTGTTGACTATGTTAAGACCACGATAGAATTACATTCGATTTGGAATTTTCATGAGAAATTATAAAGGAAACAAAGCGAGATAAACTTTCAGATGAAAAGAATTTCACTTTTTATGATTAACACTCAGTGGCGTTGCATTAACGGTAATCATTGCAGGGGCCTGTAAACCTTAAATACAACTCACCCGTTTACTCACCAATGTTCTCTGTTGGGAGGTGCTGTTAATATGGAAACATGAATACCAACATAGGCTTATATAGGATGCACACCTCCTAAGCATTCATAGGCTAGTTCATTCAACTCGTATAATTCATTCAACCCGCCATTATGATTTGTCGTTGCCGAAATAGTATGGATAACGGTCACACCCATCGAATGAAAGAAAAGGCATTACGGTGCTGCAGAGGGACTAACTTTCTTTCAAGAATGGCTTCGAGAGTCACACATCTATCTTTACCACTCTTCAATTTAAAAAAATAGTATGCACTATTATGCTTTCGACGAGGAAGATTGGTTTGCTTCAACATTCCCCACGCTATTGCATATTTACAACATAAATATATATTTTTAATGTATCTTTCGGTCGTTACTTATGGAATTGTATTTGATTTTGTTTTATTGCGGTTAATGTCAACCTGTTTTGTCACTGAAAGATTTTCTTGTCGACTACAATAATTAAATTTAAGTTAAGAAGTAGAAAGTGTTAAAATTCAGGGTATGACATAACATTATTGACATGGCGATGATATTCATTTAAAACAAGACAAATTCTAGTCGGATAAAGCGACAATATTTAGCCTGGAAAGACTCACGAGCTTCGGAATTTGACTGGTCACTCGCTGCCGACGGACTCCCTCTCGCGAAGGCGGCACTTGAATGTCATTTGTAGCTTATGTTGTTTTGGCAGATAAAGCCTGGCAGGCTTATACATAATTTGTTTCGAATTTTTGGAGACATTGTGTCTCCACAACTTTAAATATGTGTTTGGCAGTAACTGAAAAAAGTTACGTTGGCATACTTGTCACTAGTTCGTTTCGGGGTAAACATTCAACAAATACACGGTCAACGGGCACCATGTCTTGACAAACAATACGTACAGATATTCTCCTCGCGTTGTCAAACGTTATAGCTGGTATGTCCGTTCAAGATGGGTTTTAAATTCGGAATATTTTCTTTAAAGTATGCCAAATATTCTTTCCTTGAGGATTGTTGTGCGAATGCAAAAAATGAGAATTGACGCAAATTTTACCTTTGTATTTGTGGTAGATACATGCTCAATTTTAAAAGACTATTTGTTCAAATGAAGTCAACATTACTCAGAATTGCTTGAGTAACAAAGTGTAAACTTGGTGTATTCTCAATAAACATTGGTCAGATTGTCTTGGCAAGGCAGCTAACTCACCATATTGTTTAAAAGTGTTGCATGGAAGTAATCATGAGTGAATCTAAAATAAGTTGTGGTATACAGATCTTGTAAATAACCAGCCCTTTATTTGCATGATGCAGGATGACATAAGTATGTGTCATCTACATGGACAAAGCAAAATATGCTGCTTCATCTAGAAAGGTCACATTATAAATCACCAAATCCTACTTCTGTAGATGTAAATACGACAATTTTGCATGGAAAAAATGCTTTGAAATTTGGTTTGAAAAGTTTTTGTTTCTTTCCATTGCTGGTTGAACTGGATGGCAGTTTGGCACATACCATTATCATGTAGGTCGGGTAGCATCATTGACGGTTGAAGCTCTAAAGCATGCCCATGATCTTCGATTTTGCAACCATAGACCGTAGAGAGACCAAATATTTAACATTCAGATAGCTTTTCACCTTTGAGACTCTTTTCAAGTTCGAATTTTGCCGCCTTGTATTTTACCCATTTATTATATCTAACCTGGAAGCTATTTCTAAGAATTTGTTTCTTTGACCATAAATTTAGTGAGCGACGAATGTTGGCGAAGCTTTTGATTTTCATGAAACTGTAAAGAAATTGGGTAAATTGACGTCAAAACGTTTACGTCAGAGTGGAAGGGGCCAAATGTCCAGGTGTCAACGAGTATTTGCACTTCAGAATACTGCTGGCAACAAAAACGTGTCTCATATCTTTGAAAAGGCCTTATTTTTTTCACAGTGTTGAACCAAAGTTTATCAGTTTATCAACCGATTAGTCTCACAATGAGAGTCTAATTAAGCAGCGACTCAAAACCTTAATTAAAGAACAGAGAAGCGGTTTTAGAGATAACCTATTTGACAAACAACTGGTGAACGTCCGTTAAGGCGTTCTCGAGTTAAAAGTCTTTTGAACGTGCTGCAATATGACAAAATGCCGAACTGAGAAAAAGGGCGATTTATTAATTGGTTCGGTTTTTTCCCTTTTTTTCAATTGCCATAAAAAAGTTACCGACAGATAAAACGCAAAAACAAGATAGTGCAATCAACTATTCAACCAAAACACTGTATTCACTTATTGAAATTTGTGTTAACGGTTGAAATTAGGCTCAAAAGGACGAAGGCGCGATGTGTCCTTTCAGAGTTCAATGTACACAGTGGTCGACGACTAACTAAACTTGGGGAGTGCCCGGGAAGGGACTATGCATATTATGTTGACGGGTTGGCTGTAAGATTTAGACAGATTATAACTGTTCGACATAACTGCCTGGACTTCTTCGGCATCTCGATGCCGTCCACACAAGCGTAAATATAATGTTATCTTATATCAGCATTAGATCTCGGAAAGGGTTCATAGCCGCTGAAGGTTCAAGCGATCCCGTTAATGGGTGACAGAGCGAATATTTGTTGACAACACAACAAACATACCTGAACTTTTATGTAGATTTAAGTTGGCAGTGTTTGTGATCATGGAGGTGAAAAAGACCTCCATGCTAAAATTTAGTGAGCTGCTATTTTTTTTTTGAACTTCACGCGCGTTGAAAACCGATTAACACTCAACTACGAGCGTTTCTCAGACAATAGTTTGCTTTCGCTCTCTACAACATTCCCGTGGTGAAGACCGTTTCTGTAGTCATTTTGGCTGACATGAACCGATCGCCAGTCAGCGGAAACAAAATCAAGGGAGAGAATTTGAGAATATTTGAACGCATAGACAAGAATCATCGGAGCCGCTGTTGTCGTCGAAGGGTGTCCCAAGAAATTCCGTGTCATCGGTGTCGCTACAAATGCGGACGACAAATCACCAAGCATCGGCGTTACAGTTCAGTTGCAGTATGATCCTTTGTCTGACATTCGCAGGCTGTCTTTTACACTTGTGGATATCGATGTGACTGTTGCGAACTTTCGATGACCCCCCTTTTTCATTTTATTCCTTTCATAATGCTGTATTCGTCTCTGCCTTGAATGCTAAACATGCTAAACATGTACGGGTATGTCGAGGTATATAAGGCCTCAAGTGGAACGTACGATTTATGTATACGGGACGGCCGGGGTTTCTGCGAAAGATGTTGAACACTGCTGTAGGTGTTTTTACATGTAACACGATCGGAATTATGGGATCTTTATATTTTAATCAAATTTCTCATAAGTGTTGGGTGACAACGATCATGACAACCTAAATGTTTTTTCCTAAAGGTGGTGGCTTGCATCAATTTATTGTTAAATATACCCTAAAACTTGCGCCTGAAGGCCGCACCGAAAATAGAATTGGCAGGAAAATTAAACTGCTGAAGGTATTTGAAAAGGAATTTGATATTCAATAAATTTTAAAGTCCCCCCTTTGCAATGTCAATTGTTTTCGGATCCCCCTGTCGTGTTGTAATTTTTTGGCGATGTAATTTTTTTCAAGTCGTCCCTCTCCCAAAATCTCCCCCTCCATCGGTGTTTGTGAATGCATCCTTATCGATTTCCGTAAACGTTCGGCGATTGTTTCCATCATCTGTATTGAAGCTACGTCAGAAAAAAAATGCCAGGCTATTTCTGTAAAGGACATTGTAGATAAAAAAGGCTTATTTCGTCCATATTATCATTTATCAACTTCAAATTACTAATGAGTCACACGATGTGAAAATATTGTCTGTGATATTCCGCTTTTTGACACTGTATGGTGACGAGGTAATCAACGGCGGTTGTAACCATCGACGTGCTGAAGCTGTTTTCGTCTTAAGAGCGGAATCCAAGACGTTTTTCATTGCTTTTCATGTTCTTGAGATAGAACACGCCAGACTCATAGCTTTACAATACTGTGCTGGTCGAAAATGGGGTTTTCATAGTTTAGTTTTCGTAAGAGTGAGGCAACATTTATGGTTTTTCTTATAGAGTTAACAAAGGCGGTGGTGGTCATTTTGAACTTCGCTAATTAGTACGATTTAGGATGATTTGTATGACCGTAAAAGTTGCCGGATGACCTGTGCCTTGTACTATGGATGAGAATGGTTAAAGTGTCCTTGAACAAAGTTTGGACAAGTTAAAAGTATGATACATGCAGTTTGGCGAGTACTGACCTCAGATTTGGTCACAGAGATGTCATGGACCAACTATGGTTTTGAAATTCACTGTCCAAATCTCGTTCAAACCCGGCGGGATTCGTCCAATGTTCACTGAATTGGCAGCATTCGTAATTATGGCGAGGCCGCACACAGCACGTATAGGCGCTACGAAATAGTGTGTCACATATGGGTTGCCGTGAATACGCCTCGGAAACAAATATTCGGACTTTAAAAATTGTTCCAATACTTTTTGAACTACCACTCGGGGATGCTAAATAATGTGAAGCTCAGGTGTAAATACGCTTTCCCGCCATCATATTTTTACGAAAATGTGAAATTCAGTAATGTTTCACCATTGAGTTTCCTCATACAGTTAACACTGGGATTTAAGCCACTTGACTTTTCAAGTGTCGGTAAATATATATTGGGTCATTCGTTTTTTATATGGCAACTTTTTTTGCGCATTACTCCTAATTTTTCTTTATTGCTAAAAGGATTTGTTTGAAATTTTCTTACGGAGAGTTTTGGCAAAAGTTTCATGGCTGGGGCTTGTAAACCTTAAAAAACAACTCACCTGTTGACTCGCCGATGTTCTCTGTCGGGAGGTGATGTTATTATGTAAAGCCAATACTCACTGATACTGGCTTATATAGGATGCACGCCTCCCAAAGGTTAATATGCTAATTAATTCAATTTGTATAAGTCTACGGTTATCATTGATAAATGAGGTCAAATTACATCGCTTTCATTTGTTTCTTCCGCCTTTAAGTGCAAGTGATTTCTGTGTATGGTCGCCTTTACATAAAACCTACTGTTTACTGATATCATTTCTGATAGTTACTGAAATGTTTATGTCCAAATTCTTTAACAAGAGCAGTGCGTTTTTCATATACTAAAAGTTACTACTAACATTTAAATTAGTCGGACCGATTTATGCGTTGCTTGTTTCAACAATGATGATGTCAACAAGTATATGCTTGCATTCAACCCATTCCTCGTGGCCGAAATAGAATGGCTATTCCGTACCTTTTACTATTTATACAGGACGAGCAAAATTTGTTTCGTTCAACAATTTCCACGTTTACAAAGTTAAATATTTGTTTTAATGTAACGTTACATCGTTACTTTAGGAGGTTTGATTTTGGGGATGTTAATTTGACACTGTTTTGATTCGGAAGGATTTTTTTGTTGATTTTAGAAATGTTATTTTTTATTTGATAAGCAGAAAATTTCAAAATTCAGTTATTCAGTTATCGGTATTCAGTTAACGTAAATCAAAGCACGAAATTCTAATTGTATAAAGCGACAGTATTTAACTTGGAAAAGACATTTGAGCTTCAACTGTGACCCGTTTACTTTGAATAACGGGAGCATTCGAAATTTGAGTGGCCACTCGCTGCCGATGGCCTCCCTCTCGCGTAGGCGGAACTTGAAGGTTATTTTTAACGTAGGTTGTTTGGCTTTCTTCTCTGTGTTTTTATGACCCGTTTACTTTGCATTACAGGAGCATTTGAAATTTGAGAGGCCGAAGGCGTCCCTCTCGCGAAGGCGGAACTTTGGATTTATGAAGCTTAGGTTGTTTAGGAGATAGAGGCTTGCTTGCTTCTGCTTTTTTTTTCTTTTCAAATCATTGTAGATATTTCTCTACACCTTTGGGTATGTGTTTGACCGAAACTGGTTGACATCGAGAGAGAAGTTGACATTTCTCCACTCTCATTATATACCATATACCCCATTCAACGGGCACCACCCCTTGGCGAGCAATCGGACATATAATTCCCGTCGCGTTGTCAAAAGTTATGGCTGGTATGTCCCTCACTCACACCTTGGGGGAGTAAAAGTCTTCTGTTTGTCACCCGAGTTGGTCAGGGAAGGACCCGGGTTTCAGCTACCATGCAAGTTAATGCAGTCTTTCCCTAATGAGTGGTTTTAAAGTCAGGACATTTTCTGTGGAGCTGCCCTATCTTTATTTCGAAGTTTCCTGTTGATAAATACTATTTGAAATTCAAAATGGCCGCTAGTCACTTTGTTAACTCTATGTTAGTACATTTTTCCAATTAAAAAGCAAAATGGCGAAAGCTTTGCTCCATACGATTTAAGCTGCTCCTAAAAATGGGCAAATTGACCAGAGAAATAAGCATTCTTGTGTCAGAATATTGACCAAAAGTGAGTGTGAAAACTGCCTCCGACTTCATGTTTATCCGGGGAATATAAAAATAAAAACTAGACTGGGTCGGAAGGAGTGCATGAACTATTTATCGACTGGCCTCTCTTGGCTAAAATACTATCTCACGCTTTCTAGTAGAGACAATCGTCCTACATTCAAGTGACACGTGAGTACGATACAGTTGCAATTACGTTTGAGTCCGCATGCATGTGTTCCACCGTCTACAATATGAGCTTTCATAGTGACCAGTGCGGCAAAGTACCTCCGTCACGCACTTTGGTTGGTGCTAACGAGATTTTTTACATCTTCCCCAGAAGATATTTATCATACTCGCTCCGAGTTCCGTATTTGTCGCCTCCAGTACATGTCCAATATTTGCATATTGTGCGGAAAATAATCACCGGAGCGAATCGATGTGATTATTTCACCCGAATAAAAAACGTTGTGTTTCTCTGAAAGAAGCCGCGAGGACGTTGGCGGGAAATGCTCGTTTTTACTGAACTTCATGCGTAAATAAGTGGATACAGCACGGGTCTTACAACCACTCTCGAGCTGTGTACTCAACTCTAGACAAGTGAACATACTACCTGACCTCACTTGAACTTATGAACTCTGTGCAAATTTCTTTGTCTGCCTCATAGCTCATGAATGATTAATAGGAAGGCAAGCCGTGAAACTCAGAAAGATTCCGCATGCCTGCGGCATTCTCCACCCCTGTCTGTGTGAGAGACTATATCAATATTAGCAGAGAAATGGCACAAGGGACTGTCGACAGGCAAAGATTGAACTAGTTTCGGTCAATCTGTGTAATATAATAAGGATGTGATCAAATTTGTCATTAAAACATGAACACACACATCACAACACCAACATTCACGAAGTAATCACATTTTAAAGACATGGCGTGCCTTCAGTCATGTCATAACTTTGATTATTATACATCTTTCATCGAGAACAATAGAATTTTGCGTGCGCTAAAACAGCTGTCCGGAACGTCCGTTCCGTAACACGTACGGTTTCAAGGCGCCCCATCCCCTGCAGCTGCATGTGCGCGTTCTTTGTTGAACGGTTTCAAGGGGCTCATTGGAAGAGTGACAGAACATGTCTCTCGCGCGCTCAGTAGGTACGAGTGTAGTGCACACACACACACAATCCATGGCCAGAACTTGCAGAAGCGCGTCCGAGATAGCGTTTCTACACTCGTGCTATAAATGGGAAGAAAAATTGTTGACATTACATGAAAACGGTCATTACCTCGTGTCAATGCACGAGGACATTGGCGCCGCGCATCGCCCGACGCAAGGACCAATGTCCTCGTGCATCCTTTACGGTATTTTCGTAATAACCTAATATTATCTTTGTACACAACTTCCGCTAGTAATATATATTTTACCGCTTTCAAGGAGCTCAAAAATACATCCCACCATAAACTCTGAAGGTGGCACAGTGTTTAAATTCAGCCCCATCCGAGTCAGCCAAAAAAGCAGAAGCATTGCGTCAATGCTTCACTAAGCCTGTAACTTCTGTTTTTCCGAGGAACTAGTCAGAAATTAGAGGGGCCGAGTTGACAAAGAGAATGTCAATTAGCATATTATCGGGGAGGGTCACTTTTTGTACAAGGTATCGCCAAATACGCAGACCGATATATCGTGCATCAAATTCATGCAGAATAAATATGACTTAATGAGTTATGAGTTCCTGCACAGAGGGAGAAATCCGCAGTGACAATAAGTACTGCCTTTTGTTGAAATCATATAACTTTAGCAAACCACTTTTTGGTTATATCCCTTTAAAAGTTTGCAATAATTTCCATGTTTTGTCTTTGATCTTCTCAAGATTTGATCACTTGTATAGTGCTTTACTCTACATGTTCCATTTGTATCGGTTATTTATCATATTTGTCACTACATAAGACCTATACGACTATTCATTTATACCCCTATTGCATGTAGAAAATTATGTCTCATGGTACACTTATTAGGCATACAGTTAATGTCTATTTAATTTTCTAATGCAGCCGAATCTTCAGCGTTTAATGTTTGCTTCAAATTTATGTTGTGATTGATAATTCAGCAAACGTGAGTTGACGGTCAAAAAGTTTTCGCGCAACTGTACTTTCTTCAAAACACTCTGATCAATTCCTTCGCAGTTTATCTCCTGTGGCTGGTTTGAAATTTTCTTCATCCGATTCGTTACTGCAGTATAGTTGCTTGTAATTTGATAACATTTACGACATTACCGAACCATATTGTTGGTTCTGGAAAGCGACAGTAAGTATACTCGATAACCACTTTACAGAGAAAGAGGATCCAGGGTATGTAAATCCTTGAAAATAAACAACAGATGTCTTTCAAATAGCATTCCATAAATACGGGACGAGGAGCCATGTTTATGTATCTCTAAAGTAAGGTCTTAAAAGAAAGATGCCGTTAAATCTTTCGCTATTATTCATAATATTATTTATTTATTCTGCGCTTAAGCTCCTACACCAAAATGCTGGACATTTTCTCATCACTCGAAGAAATTAGTATTGCAAGAGCTTCGTTAGAAAATTTGTTGTCCACGACTTCTTTTAGATAAATGTGACAACAAATATGAAAATCTTCTATTTGAAAGCATTTTTCAATGAGTGTTTGGAATGATTCGCCTTCAGATTTATTACAAAGGGGACGTCTGTGTCCGACATTCTAGATAAAAGTACTTTTTAATGTTTGTCAAACAAGCATAGATTTCGACCCATTCAGGCAAAGAGATCGTCAGTCGTTTTAAATTGGTCCTCTATTGTGTTTGCGCCAACAACGTCGGGAATCAACGCGAAGAATGTCACAGTCACAACGTTTGAAATGCCAATTTAACTTTTTCTCGTAAGCGCAATTATGAATAGTGGACCGATTTCGATTATTTTTCAGCCCCATCTAATACTCTTGTATTTCCCAGAGCAACAAGTGTATAGTAAAAGGCTGCTATGGAAATATGAAAGCTGATAAGCAGTCCATGACAGAGCGCCAATACTGAAGAATAATTGGTCTGACGCTGAGCGAATTTACAACTCAGGCTAATCATATGTTATTAACTATGGGAGCATCCCCATTCCCCAAATTTTTCAACGCAGTTGTTTTCAAAAAGAAGATTTCATCTTGTGTTCTGCTAGTGCACTAGACATATGAATCTGATCCATGGCACGTTTATACTACGAGGTTTGTTTTTTTTTTATTGTCATAATTGTTACTGGATATATGAAAGTTAATCTGTCTAAAGCGATTTTTATGGCTTTATGGTATCAATATACTCTTCATAATCTAAAACAAACTGTAAAAATGACACACTCAAAGCGGCGTCCTTCTACAACGATAACACTACAACGATAACGTCTACAACGATAAATTCACATTTTTTCAATTAAGCATTCGTTGGCAGGTAAGGTAAAGAATAAAGAATAAAGAATGAACACTTTCTCTTTGATTGTACTCTGCTGAAATCTTTTTGGAACAAATTTAACACTGTTATAAATCAGATTTATAGGATCAACATTGTAATTAGATGGAAACACTCTATATGTGGATACATGCTTAAGCAGAAAAAATTCGAAATGTTAAATTTATTTTTGATGGTAGCAACATTTGTGGTTTATAAAGCAAGATTGACGGAAATTAGTCTTATTGAAAGGTATCTAATAGATGAAATGTCAATCTTAAGATATATACTGAAAGATAAGAAAAAAGACATTAGCAACTTCATAAAATTCATGTAATACTCAGATTTTTATCTTGTTTGACACTGCTGATTTCCCTATTTTCTAATTTAATATTTTCAACGTCTTTTTCTGTTACCATGGCTATTTGGAACTGTAAATTATCTTTGTCTATTAAAAGAATCGAATAAAATGTAACCAATTAAAAAAGAAAAAAAAGAATAAAAAACATACTAACACTTTTGAAAAAAACTTTTTATGGTGACGTTTTCAAGACAATGGAATTTTGAGCCACTTTCTTAAATTTTAATCTGTTATCACTGATTTCCGCATGAGTAAAAAAACTGTTGTAAAATTGCGAGATTTTGCAAGCCCTTAATATTGAATGTAAGTTAAGATGCCAGCAGTTCGAAAAAAGGCATCCATGAATAACAATCGTGAACTTATACAAGTGATTTAAATTAGTGACTTTTATACGCAATACAACACTGCGCTTATATCAGATGGTGGTTCTGCACCATCAGTCGATGCCTTGCATTTGGAACACGCGAGCGATAGCATACAAACAATCATCTAGCATTGAAAATGACAAATTCAATTTCTTTAGTACTCTTCACACATTTGAAGAAGCTCAATGTTAAGAATACATTGTCAAATAAATTGTAATGATTCAGACAGGGCTAAGAGCGTGTTGGCGAAATGAAAGCTTTATTCAACACATTAATAGAAGATCAAGTGATTACATGGATATATATGAACTATATTTGATTTGTTTGACTACAAATGTTGACGATAAATTAAGTCCTGAGAGAGAGGGTGCCGTCGAAACTCATCTAAAATTTTTCCAGGAACCCTTTACGACCGATGTATAAACACTGTATCTAGGGTACGTTGGCGATTGATGAAAGTTAAAACAAGTTTCAGGTGTATGACTGGCAGTGCTCCACATTATCTGTCGAATTTAATTGTATTTCAGAGTAATGTCCATTATTATCATAGCGCTCAGTTTCACGATAGGATTGTTATATTCCGAAATCAGCTTTAAATATTGGACAACGGAGTTTTCATTATCGTGCAACTAAATTATGGAATTCACTGCCAATTGATATTACTTAGCTTCGACTATTGGAAATTTCAAGGTGCTCCTGAAAGAATATATAACAAAGAACATTCCGCTATAATCTTATTTATTTATTCTTACCAGTTTTGTGACTTGTTAATTATCGAGCCCCGGTGAAAATTACTCATTTGAGTAACTCGGACGCTCATTAAAAGTGTAAATAAATAAAAACAAAAATAAAAATAAATATGAGTATATTACTCTTTTCAAAATCGTTGCCAACTGTTTATTTTCTCATTTAGCTTCAATAAATTTAAAATTATGAATTGAATACCATTTTCCGTCCTTTTGGACTATATTATTTGTGTCCTTCGTTCATTCGACAAAAGTTTTATTTAAATCGAGAAAGAAAGTTGCACGCCATCGTTATCTGTTCGGACACATTTACTTAGATGAAAATACTTTCCAATTAAGATTAACCGCTGTTAACGAAACATTCCTAAAATTCATTAGTGTAAATTTTGACAAAGTACTTTTTCTGTGCGACATTCATACGCATTTTACAAGATTTATTTACAAAGAAAAATACAGTTCATCTATTAATGTAATTGATAAGTATTTTTTGAAACGTTTGGCCCAAATACCCTTCCATTTCAAACTTCTACAAAACATGAGCTCTACAATTTTGCACAAAACGACAGTTCAAACGCACTTACTTACGATAGCAATCAGTGCTTGGGTCAACAACAGAGGTCAACATTTGCATGATCAGAAGGTCACATAAGGCGGAACTAAGAGTGCGGGCTAGGTCTACGAATGAAACCACCGTCCTGCGATACTCCAAGAGCAAACCATTGCTTTCTAGATTGTGGAAGACCCCAAACACGTTCAATTTTAAATAACCAGATGACGTCATGAATTGCTAATGAATTGTTAAAAACGCAACCATCGGGGCGGGGGAAAATTTTGCAAAATCTAAATGTGCAAGATTTAATTCTTTTTTGGCGAATACGGTCTTACTCAACCAGTGTCACACGGCATTTCGGAAAGGCAAATTGGAACTTTGTTCTGTTGAATTGTAAAATGATGTTTTGAAGAATTAGACGGAGAGTAATAATGTTGAACCATGAAATATAATGTTGAATTGTGAAACTAAAACCATGAAGTAGAGGTTCAAGTAGTAGAATGTAATATAGAATGTAGAAAGATACATAAGAGTCGAGTTCTAAAAAGGAATGTAGAATATTGATACAGAAAAATCGCCAGAAATGAATAATTGAAAAATTTTATTCAGAACAGAACGTAGAAAGGGACATAGAAAATCGAGCTGAAAAACTAAATATAAAAAAGTAATACAGAAAGTCGACAGAAATGTTGAGTTGTAAAAGAGAATTCAGCATTAAGAGACACAGAAATTAAAACTAAAATAGAAAGAAGTAATTTTGGCATGGATCGGACACAAAATATTCATATAGCTACAACAGTGCACAACGGGTTATTTTAAGACGAATCTCCAATGCAATGAATTAGCGACTATCCTCTCACTCTCAGAAGCAATCCACCCTTTCCACAAAGGCGCTCGCCCTAGATTTGTTCGCTTGACAACCAAACACAGTATTGTCAGTGGTTTGTTGATGTTCGGTAGGGACGGAATTTCATTCTATTTCTCAACAGTCCTTTACATTTCTTCTGTCAGTCTTTTTACAAAGGAAGTAGAAATTTTGACAATGCTGTACAAATCCACCTCTCCTTATCAATTGTTCACAAGCATGCATATATTTCTGCGCTCACTGCTAGGATATTTTGGATTCAAGTATGGTTGCAACGTACATCAATTACAACCCTGGTCTTTATAAGTGTATAAAAGAGTTGCGAAATTATTAAATTAAGCCAATCCGAGCCAGATGAAATTTTTGACTAGCATTTGAATTTTGATACCGAAAGACTAAAAATATAGTTTTATGTCTAAATCAGTTGATTACTGAGTTTTTATCTCTTTGAACATTCTTGAAACAACGTACAAATTCACCATAACGCGAAGTAAGAACAGATGAAGTCATTATGGAACAACCACAACCTTTTTTTCAATATCATGAACATTTGTTGGCTATTTTCAGGCCACGATAGAACCACTATTCAAATTGAAATCCCATTTTCGTTGAAGATTATTCTAATTGAAACAAAGCGAGGTTGACATACATAGGAAACAAAATTTCACTTCTTAATAATACTCGGTAGGAACTCGTTTATGGCATCATGGCTGGGCCACATATCTACAACACTTTACATCGACTTTAACAACTCGAACAACGGGCTATTTTAGACAAAGTTCCATACAGTGAATCAGAGACTATCCTATCACTCTCAGAAGCACTCTACCGTTTGAAAAAATGCGCCCGCCTTAGTTTTGTTCGCATGAAAACCAAACACAGTATTGTCAGTTGTTTCTTGATGCTCGGTAGTTACGGAATTTCATTCTATCTCTCAATGGTCCTTTACATTTCTTCTGTCAGTCTTTTGTCAAGGGAAGTAGAAATGTCAACAATGTTGCACGAATCCACCTCTCCTTATCAACTGCTCAGAAGCATGCATTTAGATTTGTGCAAACAGTTACAAGATCTTATTCAAATACGAATACCACGTACATGAATTACAACACTGGTCTTTATTGTTCTAAAACAATTTTAAAATTCAGCCAATCCAAGCCAGATAAAATTTCTGACCAGTGTTTGAACTTTGATACCATAAAGGTGAGAGATAAACCTTCCTTTGTAAAGCAGTTAATTACTGATTTGTTATCCCTTCGTACATTCTTGAAACAACATATTTTTATCACTACGCGAAGCAATGACAAATACAGTCGTTATGAAAAACTACAAATTTTGCCCATATCACAAACATTTATTGGCTATTTTTAGGCCACGATAGAATCAGTATTCAAATTGAAATCAAATTTTCATTAAATATTATTTTGAAGGAAACAAAGGCAGGTAAACATTCAGATGAAACTAATTTCACTTCTTATAATTAACACTCAGTGTCGTCTCGTCCACAGTCATCATGGCTGGGCCACATAGCTACAACTGTTTGCGTAAAGGAGCTGGAACAACTCAAACAATAGGTTATTTAAAGACGAGGCTCCGTTCTATGAATCAGCCACCCTCCTACCACTTTCAGAAGCACTCTACCCCCTCTAAAAATGCGCCCGTCTTATTTTGTTTCCATGACAACTATATAAATTATTAAAAGTTGGTTCTTGATGCTCGGTAGTGACGGAGTTTTATTCCATTTCTCAACAGTCCATCACATTCATTCCGCCAGTCTTTTTGACAAGCTGCGTTTGTCAACTCTCTACATAACTCGGGTTGACGAGTGGTATATATTACTGGATATTAAGGTGTACTCAATGAGAGAAACGGTAAAAATGTTTCACATTGCTACACAACTCCACCAATCCTTATCAAATCAACTGCTTGCAAGAATGCATATAGTTTGTAATCTAAGTGATAAGATTTTGGATTCAAATATGCTTACCACGTGCACATACAATACTTATCTTCAGTAAGTGTAATAAAAAAGTAGTAAAATTGAGCCAATCCAAGTCGATGGAATTTCCGGCCAAATTTGATACCGAAAAGCTGAGATATAACTTCCCCTTTAAAGAAGTTAACCACTGAGTTGTTGTTATCTCGTCGCTCATTCTTGAAACAAGATAAGATGTAGATTCACCAGAACGAGAAGCGATGATAAATGCTGTCATTTGGGAAACGAAGCCAGGTAAACATTCACAGGAAACGAATTTTAGTTCTTATAATTAACACTCAGTGTCGTCTCGTTTATGGTCATTATGACAGGGCCAATTAACTACAACTGTTTAAATGAACGACTCTAACAACTCGAAAAACGGGTCATTTTGAGACGAAGTTCCATTCAATGAATCCGCCACTGCCCTATCACTTTTAGAAGCACTCTACCCTTTCCAAAAATGCGCCCGCAGTAGTTTTCTTCCCATGACAACTATACACATGAGTGAAACTTGTTTCTTGATGCTAGGTAGTGAAGGAATTTCATTCTATTTTTCAATAGTCCGTCACAGTCCTTTTTTAAGTCTTTTGCCGAGCTGTGTTTGTCAAGCTCTCTATGTTTCTTCAGTTATTTGAAGAGGATAAAGAATCAGTTAGGAGATAGCTTTACTAAAAGAAAGGAGCTATTTCTGTAGAAGTTTGCACAATACTGCACAAAACCACCACTCCTTATCAACTGCCGACAGTTTTGTGCTCACAGTTACAAGATTTTTTATTTAAATATGGTTACCACGAACATCGATTACAACCCTAGTCTTTAGTAGTTTAAGAAAGTTGTAAAACTTAGCCAGATGAAATTTCTGACCAGTATTTGAATTTTGATACCAAAAAGCTGAGAAATGTAACTTCTTTTTTAAAGAATCAAATACTGATCTGTTATTTCGTCGCACATTCTTGAAACAATATATAAATTCATCTGAACAAGAAGCAATGACAAATGAAGTCACTATAAAAAATCACAATTTTTTCCGATATCACAAACATTTGTTGGCTATTTTCAAGCCACGATAGAATCACTATTCAATTTGAAATCATATTTTCATTAAAAATTATTTCTTAAGTAAACAAAGTCACGTAAACATTCAGATTAAACGAATGTCACTTTTTATAATTAACACTAAGTGGCGTTTCGTTAACGGTAATCGTGGCTGGAGCTTGTAACTTAAAAACAACTCACCTGGTGAATCGTCGATGTTCTCTGTTTGGAGGTGATGTTCTTATTGAAACATGAATGCAAATACTGGCTTATATAGAAGGCGTCCCAAAGGTTCATAGGCTAACGATTCAACCCCTATAAGTCTAGGGTTATTAAGTAGACATTGATAAATGAGGTCAAATTATATCACATTTGTTTGTTTCTTCCTCCACGGTGAACTTCATCCTTTAAGTGAATTCTGTGTATGGCCAAATGACATAAAACCTTCTTTTCACCGATATCATTTCTGATAGTTAAACTTTTTTATATCCGAATTACTCAACAAATGCAGTTTCTTTTTCAAATACCCAAAGTTGCTAATATTAAAATTAGTCTGACTTATCTCTGCAATGTTTGTGTCAACGGTGATGATGTCAATAACAAGTAGATGCTTTCATTCAACCCGTCATTATGATTTGTCGTGGCCGAAATAGTATGGCTGTTAGTCACACCCATCGCACAGTCCCGTCCAATGAAAGGAAAAGTCATGACGATGCTACAGAGGGACTACATGTCTTTCACGAATGCCTTCGAGAGTCACACATCTATGTTTACCATTCTACAACTTATGCACTATCGTAATTACGACGAGGAAAAATGTGTTTCGTTCAACATTTTTCCACGCGATTTCATGTCTACCACAAAATATGTATTTTTTAATGAAACGTTCCATTGTTGCTTTCGGACGTTTGTTTGATTTTGGGGGATTTTCAGTTAATTTTAAATGTGTTGACTTTCCATGGTAACTATAATAATTATATTTAAGTTAAGAAGCAGAAAATGTAAAAATTTACGGTATGCCGTAATACACCCGTGGCCATTAAGCTGTGTTGATTAAGCCCACTTGATGCAGTCAGAATTTGTTTTTACAATGGCAAAACCAGTTCTATCTGGGGTTGTAAATGGGAGTTTACGATTGGCACCCTGTGTTCAAGATTGAGACACAATATATCATTACCATGCACTGGTCCATGTAGTAGTCTTTTTTATTACAATTTCCCCAGACACTGTCTGCAGGGAACACACAAGTGTGCCTGATTCTGTGGCAGTGATCTCATAAAAGTGTGTTGCCTCAATAAACTAATTATCACATAGAGGCTTTAATGAATGGAAGTGGTATCTTGTGTCTCAATTTTGAACAAGGGACACCAAACATTACCCCTCGTTTACAACCCTTGGCAGGGTCTGTTTTATCTTTATACACGCAGAATTTCTGACTGTATCAAGTAGTCTTGATCAACAGTAAAATAGCCAGGAGTGTATTGTGGACATGATGTTGGTATTCAGTCATAAAAAGACAAAGCACAAAATTCTAGTTGAATAACCTGGAAAAGACAAATGCGCTTCAATTGTGACTGGTTTACTTAACACTACAGGAGCATTCGAAATTTGAGTGGCCAATCGCTGCCGACGGCCTCCCTCTCGCGAAGGCGGAACTTGAATGTTGTTTGTGACTTAGATTGATTGGCGGATAAAGCCTGGCATGCTTTTACGTGTCTTTGCTTTCAAATCTTTGTAGACATTGTGTCTCTACACCTTTGAATATGTGATTGACGAAAACTGAGAAGAGTGAAGTTGACATATTTGTCATTCGGGTTTTTTTTCGGAGTAAACATACGACAAATACACTGGTCGACGGGCACCATCACTAGGCAACAATTCGTACAGATAATCCCCTTGCGTTGCCAAAAGTTATAGCTTGTATTCCGTCTAAAAGTGGTTTTAAAGTAAGGGCATATCCTGCCGACCTGTCCTATTTCTTATTTAGAAGTTCGCTGCTGAGAAACCGGGGTGAATAATCTGTGGTCTTGTAGGAGACCGGCATTGATTTTATCAAAAGCTGTAATAATTTCGGTCGAACTCTTTAATTTCGTTTCTTCCTATCCATTCTTTGTCTTAATGAACTGCGTTCGTGATTATCAGAGCTTTTCGATTTGGTATCTGACACCGCGAGTGTGACACTGACACAAGTCAGGGTCTGAAGACTGTTCTCGACAAGATGTTTAAAATCCGGAATATGAAGTTATTAACTAGTCTGGGTCAGGAGGAATGCATGTCACAATTTAAAGACTGACCTCTCTTGCCTGAAATACTATCCCACGCTTTCGAGTGGCCAAAGTTGTCCCACATTCAAGTTACACGAGTATGATAGTTGCAAATACATTTGTGTGCGCATGTGCGTGTTCCACTGCCCACAAGATGAGGTGACCGGTACGCCGTCCCTCCATCACGGACTGTGGCTGGTGCTTACGAGGCGTTGCCCAACTTCCGCATGAAATATTTAATTACTCACTATGATTCCATGTTTGCCTATTTCGGAACATATTTCATATTTTAAAATATTAATTCTGTAAAGACCAGGAATTGAACTCTATCCCCGAATTTTCGTGTATTTCAATGCTACACAAAGTGCCTTCTGTTTTCTATATCTATTATCAGTCTACGTAATCGTTCAGCGATTGCTTCAATCATCTTCATTAAAGCTCCGTCAGATAAATTGCAAGGCCTATATCTATAAAGGGCGGGTAGATAAAAGAATGCTGACAAGTGATGATGAGTCACACTATGTGTAAATATTGTCTTTGATATGCCGCTGTTCGACACTTTAGCCGAGCGGTCTTGTTTATGGCCTCTGCGCTAGGTGACTGGGTACCGTGCGTTGTGGGTTCGAGCCCGATTGAAACCATCGTATTTTCTATCCTGGGTTGATAGTTCTGCTGGTGGACAGAATTTTCCCCGAGGCTGTCTTCCGCGCAGTAAAGCGATGTAGTCATTGCTTCGCTTCGATAAAGTTTATGTGAGAT
Source organism: Ptychodera flava (assembly GCA_001465055.1). Lineage (NCBI taxonomy): Eukaryota > Metazoa > Hemichordata > Enteropneusta > Ptychoderidae > Ptychodera > Ptychodera flava. The sequence continues at coordinate 26,667 of LD347245.1, read as the reverse complement.
GTATGATATTGTGTGTACTAGCATGAGTGCTTCACGAACTGTACGGCGAGTGGAGAGGGCGCAGTCAGAATTGTAACATCCTTACCTCGGTAATTGAACCAATCTTTTTCGAGATTGGGGATTTAGCCGAGCGGTCTTGTCTGTGGCCTCTGCGCTAGGTGATTGGGTACCGTGCGTTGTGGGTTCGAGCCCGATTGAAACCATCGTATTCTATGTAGACCAGGTAAATAACGACAGTAGTAACCATTGATGCTGTGAGAATATATGCATCTTTAGAGTGGTATTCAAGACGTTTTTGAAAGATTTTCCCAAGTTTTTGAGATAAAATGCACTTCTGTGACAGCTATCCAGCCTTAGTTTTACAATACTTTGCTGGTCACCTATTTGTGTAGATTCATTTTGAAATTTGTTGAGTAAAATGGCTTTTTGATCACTTAGCTTTTCGCAAAAAATTAAGCGAAACATGTAATTATAATTTTCCTCATGGAGTCAACAAAGATAGTGGCGGTCATTTTGAACTTTACTAATCGGTATGATTTTTAATGTTTGTTTCTGAACAATTAAAATTTGACGGTGGCCTTAGTCTTGTACTCGTGGTTATGGAAGAGAATGGTTTAAAGTGTCCTTGAACAAAGTTCGGGAAAATGAAAAGTTTGAAACATTCAGCTTAGCATGTACAAACCTCAGATTGAACAAGTCACTGACAATAACATAGTCCCCACCTGTAATTGGAAATCAGTGGAAGTAACTTAATTGAAGTCAATATTATCGAAATGAAAAAGGAAATCAGGGTACCAAAGACTTATCGGTGACTGATGCCCATACTGGATTGTACTGTAAACAAATAGGTATTGATATTAATGGCATAGGGTTACCCAGAATAGGGTATGCCATGAACTGGCTCTTTAAACTTCAAAATTCAAATAATCTGCAAGAAACTGGTCAACGCATGTCTGAGTAATGGCTTTTGACTTACGAAAATCAGAACGCCAGATGTGAACCAAACTTCCCCTATGTTGACTACAGAGCAGACTTACTATAAATAGCTATTGTTACTGCCAAGTGCCTTTCTTGACCATTGAATTTTTGTATGATCATCTTCTGAGGCAAGTGTCATCAGATTTAGTGCAGTAATTCAGCATATAGATCACTAATTACAAACATTCTTTCCCTGGTAGTATTTAGAGACGCAACCTTACTACAGAAAACGATGGGTTTAGTCCATACCATGGTGGTGAAAATTTAAAGCCAATCTGGACTCCGACTCGAATTATTAAAAGTCATTAAAAATGTCAATTAGTAATTAATAGACAGGATGCTGTTAAATGTCATTGCATTCTATTAAAACACTGTGATCAACATCTGTATTAAGTATCATCAAATTTGCTGCAGTTTTTCTAGACGTACCACTCTAATTGTGAAAGCCTACTAATATATAAACTAGCAACTAAGTTACATGATACTGTGACATGTCTTTGCATGCTATTATAGCAATGAGAGTTCGACAACTGTACCACGTTTTATCAAATTTGATACAGTATTTCAGCACATATCACACTAATTAGGAAAATTCATTAAATATGCAAATTAACAATTAAGTGTCAAGGATGAGCTAAATTGTTTTGGCAGGCTATTACAGCATTTTAAGATCAACATTTAATCACATTTCATCACATTTGATGCAGTATTTCTCGACATATCACATAAATTATGAAAATTTATTAGATATGCACATAAGCAATACTGCTACATGTTTTTTGCACATATAACAACACCATGAAATCCACATCTCTACCGAGTTTCATCAAATCTACTTAGAAAAGTTCATCAAATGTGCAAATAAGCAATTAATTGACCTGATACTGCTAAATATTTTTTATGCTATTTCAACACTGTGGAATCGACATCTGTACCAGGTTTTATTAATTTTGCTGCAGTTTTTCTAGACATATCCCACTAATTAGAAAAGGTCATTAAATATGCAAATTAGGAATTACTTGACATGATACTGCTGAAATGTCTTTGTACACTGTTACAGTACTGGAGTTCAATATCTGTACCACGTTTCATTAAATTTGATGCAGTAGTTTTTGACATAGATCACTAATAAGGAAAATTTGTCAAATGAGCAAATTAGCAATAAATTAACATGATACCTCTAAATATCTTTGCAACTATCAAATCTCTGGTCTATCAACATCTGTAGCAAGTTTCATCAAATTTGAGTCAGCAATTCTTAAAACACCACGAATGATTCTATTGTTTCTAGACATTCACGTTGGGACGAATTTCGGATTCGGATTCAGAGAATGCCAGCTTGAATACAAGACACTAAGGCTAATTTTGGTTTCAGATTTAGAGAGTGTAGCTCTGAATGTCCAAATGGTGGCAAAATTTGACTGTTTTCTGACAGCAAGTGGTGTGCATTGAGAGGCCATAAGCTAAGGCTCAGTTGTTCAAAAATCGCTTCGATAACGCCTAAGATATTACTGGTGACGGATGCATAGACGGACGGGCGGTCACAACCTAATCTATAAGTCCCCCCCCCCCGCTGTGCGGGGACTAATTAGGTTACAGAGACGTCATGCACCTCCTGAGTTTTTTGAAATTTAGTGTCCAAGAAAAGTCTCGATCCAACGTGGCGGGATTCGTTTCAATGTTCTCTGGATTGGCAATATTCGTGGCAGACGTAGAGCAGGGCCGCGCACAGGATTTTTTTTCTGTCTGGACATGTTTCCTTGGTATACATAACTAAGACTTAACACAGTGTACGAACTCTTCCGACACCAGAGCCTGAAAATATGTATTACTATAGACATAACGACGATAGAGAATGCAATGATTATAAATTAAAATAATCTTTAAAACTCTACATAACAGTGCAAACGCAATTCACCTATGGATACGTTATTTCAAAGATTTAGGTATCTTAAGAGCCACATGTCAGCGGCAATATTTTATGTCAACATGTTAATGCAACCGAGCTGATGGAAAAATTGCTTTTGTCATAATGTGATTAAAATCAACCAATCGATCTAGCATTTTCGAACATCATTACATACAATGACTAAAACTTTTCATGAACACTTTTGCTTTCCTCGAATTTTCTTTCCTCTGGCCGTATACATATAATTAAACTGACAATTTATATTCCCGAAAACCTGATGGCAATCGACGGGTCCGTGGATAAGTTTAGATATTTGTAGCTAAAGCAACACACCATTAGATACTTCACAAGCGCATTCAGCCGTATTAATTTTTTGAAGTATGTGTAAACTTGAGAGGCTATCACCTTGCCGTCGCCGGACTACTTCTGCTTGAGAAAATTCAGTAATTTTGCTATTCACTGTGATTTGTCAAATGTGAAGAGGAAAAGCCACGATTTACAGTTTTCGACTCATCTCGACTACTAGTTGAAGTAAATACGGCTAGTTTTCAATCGGGTTCGAACCCACAACATACGGCATCAGTCGCCTAGCGGAGAGGCCACCGAGAGAACCGCTCGACTAAATCCCCACTCTCAAAAAGAGTGGTTCAATAGCCGGCTAAGTTGTTACATTTTTCTGACTGAGACCGCTCCACACGTTGTAGAGTTCGTGAAGCACTCACTCACGCATGCTCACTATCACACATCACACATACAAACTTTATCGAGGCGAAGAAACGAATTTCTGCAGTGTGTTTTGTTTTGTTGTTTCCTTGTTTTAATGTCCACGTGTGTGCGTCTACTAATCTATATGATGATAAGATGATACGATGAAGCTAACGCAACGATGAATTAATTATCACATACATCAGCGAATAAAGAATACACTGATAGCAACGACACTACATTTGATCATCATCATCATTGGC
>LD347245.1:11109-21391 GCA_001465055.1 Ptychodera flava | reverse complement strand
CTTTGCCTAAGTATTTTGGGACGGGGATCACAGATATATTGTGTTAGTGTCCATTGGCAATTTCAATAATTTAATTAAATAGATACAATGTTCTTGAAGGATTACCAGTGATGTTCCAATGAATTCGTGTTTTTCACATGAATGATTATCCATTTTAAGGTAGTATGCAGCTCGAAAGAGATTAATTTTAACTTCAGCTCAAACTTTCTTCAATGACATTTTCATCCATTCTCTTACCAAATCAAAACCAAAAATCAGGAGACATCGTGCAACCTTTGGTACTATACGTAAACGGATAATTTAAATTCAAAATGGCCGCCATCCGTGTTAAATATGTACTAAAATGTTCTATTTTTTGAAAGTGAATACGAAGAACAGTTTTCTTACCTCAAGCCGAAGCGCATCCTACGTTAATATCATCAAATGACTTAGATCTAGAATATACTTATAATAACTAGTGAATACGCGCATTCTATTTCTTCATAAGCGAATAGAAACAATAAAATGAAAACATACATACGAATGATGAGACGAGAAGATCAAGATTTACATAATTTAAAATTCTCACTGGAATACAAGGATTTCTACAGACTTTCCTAAAGGTGACATATAACTATGCTCATTGAGTGATAGTGAAATCACTGCATTATTTATCAACTTTTACACAACATCTTTTTATGTAGTCCCTCACATTGTCCAATGTTATTCACCCCTTGTAAATAACCAATTATGCATAAGTGTACCGTTTGCCATCTGTCTTTGGTTGCAGTTTTCTGAACATTAAAACAGTCGAAGACAATAGCCTTGTCCGAGCACCAGCTCACTCTTCGTCGTCTACAATGCTAGTCATGAAAAATATACAAATCTGCCAAAGCTATGATGAAATTATCTAAAATCACTTTCCTGTTAAAACGAGACACAAGTCACCGAGATACACAACAGTGACAATTATGGTGTAAATATGAGTAATTATTATATGACATGAAAACTTCCATTTCAATTATATTTCTCTTGTCCTTAAAACCTGTTTGGTGGACGAAATATTATGCCACCTTTAAACATCAAAAAATCGTTGCGGAAATATAAAGTACCAGTCTGTACATACGTATGTCTGTATGCCTGTATGCATTCATAGAAGCGCGCACTTACGCACGCAAGCACGTACCGTGCGTACCAACGTACGTACGTATGCATGCGTTACGCTTAAGGGGTAATACGATCTGTCACCCTTCTTACCTTTTCGGTAACACAAATCGTCATATTCCATCTTTCTATATCTAATGTTTCTGAGATAGGGGCAGCAGACGACATTTCAGGGAGGCTTGCGAGCGAAGCAGTCGTTGCGTGCATGTGAGGGTGAGTTTCAGCTCATGTACATGGTTGCAATGGAGACATACCAGGCATTGTGTAGCGTACATGCGTAAGACGACTATCTGAAAAACCGAGCTTAATTGACAAAACATTCATTATCAGTAGCCTAAGCAGTCTTTTGATTAAATCGCTGCAGCTCAAGGAAATGTATCACCGCACCGTAGTTTTTGTCAGATAGTTGTTTTACACTGGCATATGCGTGGCAACAGTCCCTTTATCACAGGGACCGTGGCTTGAGCAAAAAAATAATCGACTGAGTAATAAAAGGGAAACGACTGAAAATGACAATCTCTAATCCCTTCTTTGACAATGATATCCAATTTTCGTGACGTTATTGTTATGATTATGAAAGTTCGTCGGGAGCAACAAAACCAAAAATGCAAAATCGTAAGCACGCATTACTTGGCATGCGACAAGCGCCAATGACATTATGAAAAACAAAAACATACGACTTAGACCGCTGGTGGCGTTCACTGTCTGTTTAAGCAATAAACCATAGCCAGTGATGGTATACCACGAGATTTTGACTACTTCACAACATATGCGCACGAGCGATAGCGAGTGCATATATGAAGTGAACTGGTCAAAACCGAGTGGTAAACCGTTAAGGAGCATGATTTATTGCAATTGTATTATAATAGTATTATATTGAAAATCTGGCGTCATAAAAGGATTTTTGCGAACCTCGTGCCAAGAGCTCGCCAATCGTATCATATCGCAAACATAAGCCATGGCAATTTTCACGTCATGACCAATCAGATCGCAGTTTTTGCATCATCAATATACTGGTATGATATGATACTGGTGTGATATGATATGATACTCTTCATTTTATCGCACGTTAGTCTGATTCAGAACAGAACACACCAGTACCCTCGTTTTCTGTCAAGGTATATCATCATTAAGAGACAGTGCTACTGATAGTTGACGGCCCACGCACGGTGGAATTTCTCCAATGGTACCTGCGAAAGCGACTCTCCGGGTCAGGTTTTCTAGAACACGGCATAATGCACAAAAAGAGGAAGATGCCTTTCATTGCAAGGATACTATCGCAAACGAGAACCATCTTGGTCGAGACCAGGAACTCCCTCACAACGGCAACAGAAGACAGTGTGCACAACACAACATAAATTGTGATCAGCAAACGGTGGACGTACTTGCTGGACTCTCGTCTGTGCTGTCTACGGTACACCGTAACGATAATTGGTAACGACAACACCAGAGACAGACAGCAAGGAATTTGGATAAACATCAACCGTGAGATGTCACCAATCAATGAACACCCGTAGGAGCCATACACCAAAACAACAAACCGTGTGCATCCACACCAGTGCAAAGTTAATTCCAACACCGCGATGCTAACTGGAAAAATCGACCCCCAGGCAACACTTATAATCATGTCTTTGAAGCTGAGAGACTGGTTTTCCCCAAGCTTCTCGCCAACGTACAGAGATAGAGAAAACGAAAGCAGCCAAGCACAGCTACTGATGTTACTAAAATGCTTTACAGTAGAGCCTACCACACAAGAGAGACGGGACAGCGTGTTTTCCTCAATTGCCAGACCAATAACCTCTGATAATAGCCCAAAGCCAATCAAGAACGATAAGCAAATTTTCTCGAGCTTATTTTTCATAACAAGAAGCACGCAGACTATAAATGTGGACACAAAGATAAAAAACGCAGAAGTGTACCTTAGGAACGCCACCATGAAACGGCGTAAATTAGCAATTACCGCAGCTGCGTTAGCATCAGCATTAATTGAAACGCACACTACGGCTACATCTTGGAGTGGAACAATTTTGAATGCCATGATCTCACTATTTGTTACACCTTCTGCCCGAAGCAATCCATCGCTGATAATGACATTTTCATTTGGAATGCGTATTATCTTGCCAGAGGGACATGATAGCGGGAGATGGGAAACCGGAGTAGATAAGCCTGCCACTGGTGTTGGAGTATCGGAGTAAGAGCCTGCCACTGGTATTTGGGTAGTGGAGTCGTCTATCCCTTTATCGAAAATGTTTCTGGGTGCTTCATCTATAATGTTTCTCGGTTTTGCCTTTATACATGTGTATAATTTGTAGATTATGCTATCCAGAGAATCGACAGGAAACACCGCTAAATCGGCCGAAGACACAATGCCGGTCACAAAATAAACCATATCTGTTAAACTTTCTTTCACCGTTACCACTGCATTGTTCTCATCAACAAATTGAAACTGACTCCTAGAACTAAAAGTCAAAGTATTACCAGGCCGATCGCAATCACTGAAGTGTGTATCTTGCTGGACGTTTATCATTGTTACATTTAGCGGTGAAAACCAATCAGAAGTGGAAGAATTGCTCACCAGAGGTAAAATGACATCAAATAATATTGAGAGAAAAGTGTATCTTACTATTACCTCTGTAGCATCTCTACCTGTATTCTTCTGCACTGGCATGAACTCCACGTCCAGCAGACGATAACATGGAACGCTATTTATTAACCTCTCGAAATATTGATTAACATCTTCAATAAAGAATGGGTAAATATTCATTTTTTCATCAAAAGCGTCAGCGATGACTACCTTCAATGTCAGGTTGACTGGGTGAAGTATGCCATCTACACTTCCACAGGTAGAATTAACATTACTGAGTGCATCATGCATCAAGCTATCAGAATTGATCGCTTGATCGGTACATAAAAAATCAAAGGTATAATCACTGCCGAACGTAACTTTCGTGCAATCAGGTTTCTCTGTTAACATGATAGATGAATTATGTGCCTTGTCCGAAATCTCAAGCACGATGCCACTCTTATATCCGAACGATAACTTTACTTCAAAAACGCTGTCAAACTGATTGTTACTCACAGATATTATAGCTTTCTCCCTGACTCCACAGCTTACGTCAGTTGCATATGAAAACATATTATCTCTAGAAGGCCTGAAACAGAACAAGCAAAATGGGTTTCGAAAGTGAACAAAACTTCGCAAACCACCGTACTTGTTTTGCTTGTGAACACTTGTCGCTGCTAAAAATGATCCGCACATTTTGTGCAAGTACGGATCGCCTTCACACGGATTTGCCAGCTTAATACATTTAAGAAGTAGCCCACTCTGATCTGTGGACGGATTTTTGATCACTCTACAATAATCATTTATGTTTTCGAGCCATAGCAAAATGTCAGAAATAGTGTCCATGGTTGGTGGGAATGGATAGTTGCAGGTTATTGTGGTGTTGAAAAACTCCAGGTCTTCCGAGGCAATGCCATTACACAAAGCACAGTATACGTTGCGGAAAAGTCGCTTGCTTCCGTACACGGGAGTCTCCAGATCAAAGCGGGAGTTTGTCGTCATACCTGAGAAAGAAAAAGAAAACAAACTACAGGTACAGAAGAAAATAGTAACAGACTAGCAACGCGGCATGCATATTGTTCCGTGGTCGTCTCGGTAGACTATGGCCCTCTCATATTAAAATGAGCTTCAAAGGTGTAAACTTTATGGAGACCTTGTTTGTGGTCGATAATTGCAAAAGATTATGCGAAAAATGCGACGACATGGCATTGTGCTGCCAGTCGCGTAGCAACCATAGTTACTTTGTGAGCTCTCAGGGCAGAAACACTGCTTCACGCCAATCAAAACATAACACACCAGCAGTTTCATGAACATGTCCTTCCTTGACGAACGTGTAAAAGACGGTATGTCTGACCGTAAACCATTAAGTAAAACCAGACAGTGTTGATAAAAGACTTTCAAATTTGGTTTAAACACACTCATTATATATTCATAAAATATGACAGGAATTTTAAAAATGGAAAAACTCATTTTCCTGAAGCAAAAAAAAATCCTATTTTCGCCAGCACGCAAAGTCCGCTCAGCATCACACGACAACAACAACACAAACTTTGCCGAACGTACTTTCGCTTAACAATTTCGACCATCCGAAAATTACCGAAGGATGCATGGTCGGCACTCTTCGGAAAAGAGACGCGAGGACGACCATGGATGGGTTACGTAACTTGAACAATACCCATTGCTAGTCTGTTTCTCTATTTGTATGTGCCACAAGGTAGCGAAAGAGAACAACTCGGAACTAAGGAATGTTGTTTTACATCCCGTCACCCTAGGTCACCTGCACCATTTCACAAGGCAAATCAAATCATTCGGTGTATAATGGTGATAGGCGAGAACAAAGTGCTTCTAATCAAATTTACTGACTGAGTGTTTTCCATAATTCTTACCAATTTTGCAAATTATCATGATTGCCATTGTTTGCTACAATGCCATACTCTGTCAAATGTTAGACACCGTTCATTATATCTATACTAACAACAATTAAATTTGGTGACATGGCGTAGCCGTCACCTGATGGGTAGAGTGACACTTCGACTATAATCCAACTCAGGCAAAAACCGTTCCAGGTCTCAAACAAATTCAACTCGACCCATATGATAGAGCCTAAAGCTAATTCTCTTTAATATTACACTGGCCATGGACCAAATTGGTTCGTGTCCTTTGCAGTATAAATGTGCATTCACAAACACTCCAGGGGGGGGAGATTTCCAAAAAATGTTCTTTGATTTTTTCAAATACCAATCACAAACTCACAATGCGTTCAAGTCCCCCGTTTGACTTGCCATAATTTTGACGTCCCTCCCCCCTCAAATGAGGACGAAACGTGGCCGATATATAATACTTTGTCGAAAAATATGAAATCATAATACATGGGCGTCTATCGGGAAAACTATTAACATATCTCTACATTTATATGTTTTTGATAATCAACGTAAATGTGCTTTGCTTGGTTTGTAAAAAGTTTATGTGTGTACAAAAAAAAATATTTTTGGATTTGTTCTATAATGTCGATTCAGTACACATGGAAATCTATGACAAAACCATTAACACGTATTTTTCAATACAAAATTTACCACTCTTGTAGACACTGGACATTTGGTATAAATTTACTTGATTATAAGAGGGTGGTTACAAGTACATAGTGGTGCATGAAATTTGATATTGGAATTTCGCCGAAAAAGTTGATCCACTATACATGGGAGTCTACGACAAAACTGTGAATACTTTATTCGCAGTATGAAATTTGCAATACTTGTGCATATATAGACCCTGGACAATTTGCATAATTGTACTTGATTTGACTAGGGGTGATTACAAGTGCATGTGTGTTCATGAAATTTGATTTTGTAATTTCCCCGAAATGAGGACGCTAAGAATTCTTTTAAATTAAAAAACTAGCTTAATCTTTGTATTTATCGACACTTGATAATTGATATAAATGTAATTGATTAGACCAGAGGGATTACAAGTGCATGTATGTGCAAGGAATTTGATTTTGGAATTTCACCTAAGTGTTGAATCACTATACATTGTATTCTATAAAGAAACTATGAATCATTTTTTACAATACAAAACTAGCCAAATCTGTGCTTTTACGAATGCTTTTACTATTGATAGAATCGTGACTGATGAGAAAGGTGAGTTGAAAGCGAAGATGTGAATAACAAATATAATATCTGAATTTCACCCAAGTGATTTTTTGTTGAGGTTAAATAGTATTCTATCAAACTTCATGTCAAATGAGAAATTATATGTCATTTAAGATATTATTGAAATAGACTTTTACACGAAGGGAAGATCAGTGTTTTTTGCGCATAAAACTTGAGAGGGTCACTCTTTTTCTTGCAAGCACTTTTGAAGGGTCACGGTTCTGTATGGAGGGACGGTGGTCATGTTTTTTTTCCAGCTGCAGTCAATTCAATGAGGATTTTGACACAAAGGTTATCATCTCCAAAATTGTTATTAAGAGGTTATTCAAATTAAAACTTTCACTTATCGTCGGTGACAAATGTAGTATTACAAAAAGTATGTCTTATGCTCAGAGTTTTCTAGAAATGAAAATCCTCATGGTTTAAGATTTACATTAGACATCAACCAGGCCCAAGTACCGTACTCAACTGAGTATAACCTTACGTATAAACCGTTACGAGAAGTTTTGTAAATAATCAACATTCGGTTATAAGCCTATTCCCTAGTGTTGAAGAGCAAGGACTTCAAATATAAAATGAATGATTGCATGACCAGAGTAGCAGTCCAACTCCCTGAGACTCTAACTTCGATAGCAAAAGATATACAATTGTCAAATCGTGGGTAAGTAGCCGCTTTATACTAGAGATATCACAACCTTGTAGATTTTGCCAATCCATACTTCCTTTATCAGCCTCTCTCTTCCACACAAGACCATTTAGAGTCGTTAAATCTCAGGGTAATATGTAAATATCCAATATATATGATATATATATATATATATATATATATATATATATATATATATATATATATATATATATATATATATATATATATATATATATATATATATTTGACGAGCAAACACAGTTAATTCCAGATGTCACACCATGATGTCTTCATGCGTATTTCCAAATTTTTAGGATTACCAACTATTGATCATGTGCTTCTAGACTAAACTGACGAATTTGTACTTTTGTCTCGTGGACATTTGACCCTGATTCTTTTCATAATGACGCATTTCCAATAATCTTTGATGCTAATCATGTTTATATTTTCCCCGTTTTAGTCAATTTAGAGAAATTTGTACACAGAAAACGGCGTTGGATATTGCAGCTGGTATTGTCGTTGCACCAGTTTAGCTGTTACAACCATGGCTCGATTTACTATTCCAAATGTTTGGCACGTGTAATTCATGCATAGACTATATCGGGCAGCTTGGAAAGAAATGAAGGTTGCAAGAGTATCCGAAGCCAAATATCGTCAACGTCAAAAAAAAAATCGCAACTTTGTTGAGCATGGAGACTGACGAACAAGACATTTTATTGAATGTAATGAACTGTTTTCAAGAAACAAATCACGTTTAGACTTGCTCACCACAATGTTCATCTGGTGGTCCAATATCACATGATTCCCAACGAACATGAGGATTTGTCGTGTAGCACCAAGCACTGTTCCATCCGTCAGGGTTACGACAGTAGTTATGATCTCCAAGGCCGACGTTTGGATAATTCTCTGGGGTATTGGTATGTGAATGCGGACTCTGTTCTGTCCAGTTTTGACATGTATTCCCATTAACAGTCATCGAAACAGTGCCTCGATAATCGGACCCGTCAACAGCATGATAGCATTCACCGGCTGGTAAAAACCCAAACATTAACAATATTAATTTATAAATGAAAATGCAATTAATCTGATGACTACTTACAGCATGTTTAGGAATATAACCGAAAAGTTCATATATATATATATATATATATATATATATATATATATATATATATATATATATATATATATATATATATATATATAAACACTTTATGGCATATGTCACACCATAATGTCTTTACGCGTATTTCAAACTTATGATGCATAGCAACTATTTATCATCGCCAAATGTCTGCTCTTGTCTCGTGGAGATCTGACCCTTATTCCTTTCATAGTGACACATTTCCAATACACTTGCATTCTTATCATGTATATCCTTTCCCTTCTTTTAGTCTCTGGGTACGATGTACACAGAAAACAGCGATGGATATCGCAACTGACATTGTGGTTGCACCAGGTAAGCTTGCACAAGCATGGCTCCATTTTACTATTCGAAATGTTTGGTTCATGCAATTCATGCATAGACTATTTCGGGCAACTTGGAATAAAGAGCAAATTGCAAGAAATACCCATAGCAACATAACTTCAATGTCGGAAAAAAAAACAAAGTCGCAACTAAATTGTTGACCATAGAGACTGACGAACAAGATATTTCATTAAATGAAATGAACTGCTTTGCAGAAACAAATAACGTTTAAACTAGCTCACCACAATAATCATCTGGTTGTCCAATATCACACAATTCCCAACGAACATAAGAATCTGTCGTGTAGCACCAGGCACTGTTCCATCCGTCAGGGTTACGACAGTAGTTGTGTTCTCCAAGGCCGGCGTTTGGATAATTCTCCGGGGTTATTATATGAGAATGCGGACTCTGTTCTGTCCATTTCTGACATGTATTCCCATTAACAGTCATCGAAACAGTGCCTCGATAATCGGACCCGTCAACAACATGATAGCATTCAGTGGCTGGTAAAAACACAAACATGAACAATATTAATTTATAAAGAAAAAATAATGTTATTAATCTGATGACTACATATAGCATAGCTCAGCAATATAACTAAAAAGTCTGTCGGCGTATTAATATTAGCCGTCATGACGATGACATATATTCTTGAAACACCTCATACTCGGGAATTAACTTATGAAAATGTGTACTTTTGGGATGTTTTCGATTAGAAAGCTTGAAAATTCAAAATCGTCGTTGGTTTAAATATATCAACGATCGATGAGATGCTTAATTTTGAAATTTGACACGCTTTAGGCTAATTTTAACACGATTGTATCCATAAGGCAATCGAGAAACGACTTTTTGTGATCTACAATAGTAATTATCAAACGGTTTGGTGTGACACTGATAGTAATCTCTCCGATAAATACCTAATGAAGTTTAGTGTTGATTATTTCAAGAGATCCAAAAACTGTAAAGGAGCGTTCAGTTAAAGATGGGGTTGGACCGGCAAAGTCCCTTTGCGCCTTTTTCAAAAAAAAACATATACCGATGGACCCTAAACACTCTTACAATATGTAATAACCACTAAGAAAATAGATGTCGATAAAGAGTGTGCAAAGTGATTATCCACTATAGTGCCTTTAATAACTAATTGGTACATTTCATAACCTCTTATAATTAGTGTAATATCTCTAACAATACTTCATCAAATTTGATGGAACTTGCTACTGATGTTGAGCTCGCTATTGCCAGCGGAAATTTTCATATTTTGATATTTAAATAGTTTTGCTATTTGTGTACAAGCTACAGGAAGTCTAACT
>LD347244.1:141076-162142 GCA_001465055.1 Ptychodera flava | reverse complement strand
CAAACTACGCACGCAATGTAGTTTGTGGCCGTAATTGTTTATAATTGAAGACGAATAAGCCGGTATATAAGAAGGATGATGATAGTGGATGTGATCCAAAGTTACCGTGTTTACTCAAGGGCAATTGCTTTCCTTGTTAAAAATTATTGCAATATTTTCCCGTCCTTCAATATAATACGCTTTTTGATTCGCCCTGTTTATATATGCTCTGTAAAATGTCTAACCTAGAATATTGGGGTCGACGTTATAATTGTAAAAATATTACTATGTACTAACTGTGCGAATGACGGTTTACAGAAAACGCAATGTTATCATACAGACACTGCCTTGTTGTTCTATTTTTTCAGTAGAAGGAGATCCATGATAAGAAATCTAATGAATCAATATTACTTCCGTGAAGAAATTATTAGGCTCCTATTCAAATTACAAGTATCATGTTGCTTTATAATCAGCAGTTGGAAATATGACCCGTTTTATATCCGTTTTTTACAATGTTTCCTGTATTTCTACGGCAACGCGTTTCAAGGATATAATTTATCCCGAGAGGCAATTGCATTCACTTTTGTCAGAGCACATCTGAAGATACATATAATATATATTCCAGCATAGAGATGTAATTGGACGTACCTTTAAAGCAGGCGGTATTTCCTGTTGTTTCGTCAAAGTTTCGGTCACAACAAAGTTTACTGTACCAATAGTTTGACAGATAATGAGGCTCGTACACTTTTTCATGAGGGTAAGTATAAATTTCTTTCTTCTTTTTTCCTATACTGTCTATTAAAAGTGATGTAATGATGATTGCAAGTATAACTTCGGTCAAGCATCATTTCCCCTGAATATGATTTTTTTAGATAACCAGCACTGTTAAGACGCTTTACATATATCGGTTGTATATATACCACGACGTTTGGTACAATTTGTTCTGATGTGTTCAGAAATATGTAAGTGTTGTCGCCTTTATAGTCGGATAGTTATCAACACCGGTGTCTTCTGTCCCGGATCCTCAGTGCTTGCTGTTTTATCATGGTATGTAGTTTTTGAATTCCGGAATTTGCGGATGTTCATTAGCATATTTATACCTGAAGAGTTATTTTCAACGTTCACTTGAATACTATGTTGTTGAATCATGCAAGAGACCAGCAACGGTTCGCAAAGCTCAAACGGTCCAGCACTTTGATCTTTCACATTTAAGCTTATAGTACCCACTCGGAGTCCTTTTCAATCTTCATTACTCTTGTACAAATGACATGCGACATATTCAAACTTTAGATGATATAAGAAACTTTGTCTTTATATGAACTTTATGTGATACACCTATCTTCGTGAACATGCAGTAGAAACTATGGTTGGCAGGGAAGGAATAGCAAGTTTTTTTCTTCCAGTGAGGAAGGTTACAATAACGCTAGTTTCGACTGCAGTAAGGTAGTTGTAGCCAATTTCTATCGCCCCTCCACAGGTCTCGCTGTGTGGCATGGTATAAATAAGTAAATTAGACACTAGTATTATCATCAGCTGAAGTATTGCCATCAGCAAAGTAAAGATACAAAATAACTCACTTTAACATTCAGCGAGCTTTATCATCTAACGTTCACTTAAACTCTTTATGATTAGCACTTTGGTTGTTGTCGTCGATACACGGGGCTGTTTCCCCTCTTTCTGAATGAAAATCCTCACGTGAAGCAACAGAAATTTGTCTACGGTGTACAGGCCATGCTTTCAAATCAAACCTTTGTAGTGAAATGCAGTCTTAATGTTATTGAGAACAACACATAAATTATCCAAGACATTTGTTTGTCGACGCTTTACATGTACGTGTACGATAGCCAGGCAGTGAAAAATACCAGCTCATAGAGTTTAACGCTACGACATGTATAGTTATATCGCTATCGGAGTAAAATGTCGGGTGATACTGTGAGAAATGTTAAAATTATAATTTCAACTTGCCAAAAATGCTTTGGTAAAATGCTCTTCGAAACGGGTAAAGAGTGCATTGCGCGCCATAAGTCACTGTGTAAAAATACTGTTTATTTCGTCGAAGGAACGCATATTGGCCAGCCTAGATATTTCAAAGCAGTGAAGTAAGATCTAGAGTATTTAGTAAACAGAGGGCAAGAATGTGAAGTTTGCTGCGATCCATTCATACTCAGAATTATTCAGAAAGTAATTTATCCCACGGAGGGCACGGCTGTCTTCGCCATCTCACGCTTGGATCCGTTTTAATATGTTTTATGGCGTGATCAACTTAATGACTTTGTGATACATTGTCATCTCTCTTGATAGCGAAGATACAACTTTTAATCAGGATATTGACTTCCATCAATGCATGAATTAATATCCTCACTAATATCATTATCTCTTCCGCTTTGCGTAGCCAAGGATACAAACGTAATTGGAGAATGCATCACACAGAATGCTTTGTACTGTTACATTTTAAACTAAATACTTGCTTTTCATGGATGAAATGCGCCAATGGCTACCAGTGTTTTGTTCATTGCTCGACATGTCAAAGTTATACCATTTCATGGAGGTAAATGTATGACAAAATGTTTTACATTGGTTATTCATACGAATTCTGAAATTTCAACATAAACGTCTAAAGCTTGAAAAGCCATCTCGTCAAATGAATACTAGTGCACGTGATCCCTTGTCCCACGAGTTTGTCAATTAACCTGGCCACCGCAAAAAGTTTTTGTTAACTTAAAAACGACTTAAATACACACTAAATCATTTTGAAATGCTGCGGGTTTTTTCAAAACCCCCAAAATTTATTTATTATTAAAATCGATTTCGATGAAGCGATCGTGCCCACCATACTGCGAATTTGAAAAGGTTGTTGTTAACCACATCTTCGCAAAACTGATTTACTACTTCAGCTCCAGCAGTGATGTTTCCGAGAGGTTTGTCAATCCGTATCTATAATAGTTATACCAAAATTAGACGAGCAAACTTTAAAAACAAAGAAATAATGTTTGTAAGATTCTTCTTCTAAGATACGCAAAATTCGTTACATTACAAACACACAAAAAAAACACAAAAATGTTTGAGAATTCTAATATCGGTCCCTTGGGTGCATTCTACCTTTGACTTCAGTTACTGAAACTTCTATAGGATTCAAACTCGCAACCTACGGTAATTAGACACCGAGCAAACGAAGCAGTACGCGATCAAAGGCTTAGACCTTTAGCTGTCTGAATATATTGAGTATCGAAAAATAATGCTCGAGGGGATGCAGCATGGTGTAACAGTCTCTGTTTCAATGCAAAAACTTGGTCCGGGCAGAAACGAGTGTGTTTGAATGTCACATTTCAGATCATGTGCACATTCAAGGTGAGCTTCATTGTCCTGCTAGTGTCTGTCCTCCTGTCTCAAGAAAGGCTTATCAGATAGGAATCAATTTCGGTATATAGATATGTTTTGGATATAGCAAGAAATCATTCCGTTTTTGGTGTTCGTGGCTTATAATTATTCGGTTTGAGGGCGTGGCTTGTAATAATTCGTATAAATGTACACAAAAGTAACTATTTGTTCAGAAATAAGAGGCTCTAAAAATGACAGCATCATATCATACTTGTCACAGGTGTTAATCAATGACCCATATGCCAGACTTCAAGGTCATGTGCTAGATTTTATCGCAAAGGCACTGCACATTTGTATATTCAATGAAGTTATCTAATTGGGGGTATATCAGGATTGACTTTAAAAAGAACAATTGGAGATCCCATGATATGACAGTAAATCATGCAGCATTTGTTTACATATTTTACTAAACATACTTAAATAAGGCCATATCTAACAGAAACGGAAAGAAATAAACATGTTTATGTAAGTAACAGTATTTGGTAATTTTTATTCTCAATTGTGATCACTGAGTGGAAGGACTTGACCAAAAGTGGGGAATGTGCTACGTATATTAATGATACGATTGTACACTGCAAATTTTTCTGACTTGAAATATAACCACTTGGTTTGTAGGTGGCTTGAGGGTGAACCAGTGTGTATATGTTTGAAATATTTCGGTTTGCCCGAATCCCACTAAGGTTTTTAAAGTCACGCCACCACACAGAATATGGATGGCGTGTATTCATACCAATACATTGGTGGCTTATTATCAAGCCCGTCATGGTATAAATTTAAGCCGAATGGCTTCTTTGTAAGCCCGTGACAATATTATTTATCGGTTTAAATTTGAGCCACTGGCACTTTTGATTTGTTTATATACCGACAAATTCATTGGCTCATCTTTAAGCCAACCACAAGTGGCAACTTTGTTGGCATGGTTTGAGTTTAAACAATTCAAGTTTGTGAAATTAATCGGTCTGTTTTCAAGCCATTGTCATCATTGGTCACTGGGTTAATTTCTAAACCAGAATTTTACATCACGTCACGACTTGACAGGCGTATCGCAGGATAGGGAGGACCATGCCCATTCAGTGCAACAGATTAGCTTTAATTTTTGGCGATACAATTTTGTGAAGTTTTCAATTGAACAAAAGACATGGACTTGATTCAAGTCTGTGGGCACATAAATATCAAAACAAATTGAAGGAATTAATTGACAATAAAAAGCGTTGATCTCAAATGACGTCATTTTTCTTTCATTAACATGCAAAATAAATGTAGGGCCTATACGTCGGATTGTCAATTTTTCCCAGACAACGACGAAAGTAAAAACCACAATAATTCATGGCTCAGACTAAAGCTACCACAACCGTGAGTCACGCATGCAACAACAAACTTTGGCCGAATGCGCGCGTGCAGTAGTAACAAACCTGAAATCGCGATCAATTCTATTCTCTGTAGGCCCGGATTGTAGGCATATCCTGAATTTTTGCCAGGTCACAGCCTTGATCGTGGGACATGTTCGACGCATTTTAATAATAAGGACATGTTTGAAATGGATGTTCTATGCCCCTGAATGTGCCAAAACTATACACAAGCCATAGCAAACGCAACTGATATTCAGACGGTCGTTCAAATTGCCAAAACAGCGTACAAGGAGGAAGTCCTTAACCTTTGACCGTCGTTTCACCCTTTGTAACATTACACTTTAAAATAGTTCAATTTTACACAATGATTCACCAAGCCAATGTTTAAATTTCGTTATAGATATTATATCTCCGTGACATATGTAAGAATTATAGTACTTGTTGATTGATCGTACTTTGAAGGGACCGCTGGCTAGTGGAACCCCATCCCTTCACTTTAGGCAGTTGCGTATTAATTCCTGTGTGGCACAGATACTGCGTGCCAAAATTCCGAATTCCACTGGCCTTCGCACCATAGCCGAGGCGTTATTGACGATCTTATCAGCGCTTACGATTCCGTACTCCGGCACAAGTCGACAGTAATGGCTTCTGTCACCGATGAAGAATTACTTCGAAAGCAAAAACTGGTGATGTACTTCAACGATAGCTATTCGCCATCACATATACACGGGTCATGATGCAAGTTGCAACCGACGTTTTGGAATGGAATGCACAGCAACAAATCAAACGTAAGCTTGTTTTTGCATATTTCGTGGAAGATTTGCAACGTCATTGATTTAAACCGGGCTTGTTTTTTCCTCAAAGCGGTTAGCTTGAATCATTTTTAAGTGACATACATGCGTTTGAGTATTGTTGGAAAAAGTGAAAATTTCCTTGTCACAACTATTCGCCATTTTCTTCGACATACTGTTACACCATGGACGGGTGCACCAGCGAAAATTGATAGCACTGCTACTCATTATCAATGATCATTGCCAAGGATGTAACAAATTAGCCTTCAATTTCATTTTATCAGGCTGAACTGATTTGTGTTTGTCCCTTTTGTATGTTATCTTGTTTGTATGGCTTTTCACGACCGCGAATGTATGTGTTTCCCCGAAATCGTCCCTGCTCGGTGAATATTTAATCAAATGCATTTTCTTAGCTCCACTGTGTCAGCTGGTCAGCGACGAGGAGCTTTCCTAAGAGTAGCCCTGAGTACAAGTCTGTGTATTCCCGGCGTTATACGGCCTCCACCTCTAGCTAGCCCTGCGACGGTCTATGGAGATAACTAGGGTTGTTGCAGCGCGATTCAAAATGGCGATCCCCATGGGTAAACAACTTGTCGAGTACTTAATGTTTCAGAAAACGAGCGGTTTTATATGTTAGGAGAAGTTAATGGCTTCTTTCCTTGGGTCGGTAAGGAGGTAAAGGTAGGCAGGGAAAGGATTTTGCCCGATAGAGCAGAATTTCGGCCAAAAAGACCGCGTTTTCGTTGCAGTCCTCATCCGGAATGCAGAGACCCCAGTTATATCCATAGACTGTTGCAGGGCTGTGACGGAGGCCGTATTACTATAAGTTATAACGCCGGGAACACACAGACCTGTACGCAGGGCTATTCTGAGAGGTGGATCATGGATGCGTCGTCCGGTGTACGTCGTCCGTAGTCCGCTGTACATTTAATAACCCCTTGCCATTGTCCATCCTGAACGGAAAGATGGCAATCATTTAAATTTTGTCATCCATCAGTTCACAGGAAAATTGAATTCAATAACTCTTTGTCATTATTGTATAGGACGGAGACACCAACAAATAGCTGCAACAAGAGCTATTGTCACAGTAAAGAGATGCCCATTTCACCAGAAAAAGTGAGCAAAACTGCACATTTGTTTCACGCTACCTTTCTTTGTGATTTTCAGGCAAACTGACTTGCCACAGCTTATTTGCAGGTATCCTCATGCCATTCTTTCAATAACAAACATACTGTTTCATGGATGATACTTCTTGCTTATGTTGATAATAACCTCAAACTGGTAACTTAGATGATTTAATACAGACACATACCTCACAAATCCTTTGGCCAAAATGATGTAATGGTTGATTCTGTTATTCAAGGCAAATTTATGTTTCCACAGCATGATTTGAACTTGGGTCCTTCAACATTGCTTACACAAATTATGTGAGCCATCTTGTCACTCAAGACGGGTAAATATTAAAGTGATTCATTTTCAGCAAATAACTTCCTGTAAAAATGTGACTATTGACTTCCACTTACCAGTAATAGATAATTATTTGTTTCTTTTTCAACAGATTGTCCAGGACATAATATACTTGATACAGAAAATGGCTTCAGCTCCACAAATTAACAATGGATTCTCTGAGTACAATGTGCAAGCAGAATGAAGACTCTGCCCTCAGATATGCAACTCAAGGAGTGGATATAAGAGGTGATCAAGTATCGTTATGTGCAGTGATAATAATTACATCAGGCATGAATGTTCCTCATATTTCCACATATTACACTAACACTGGGTTTTGTTTAAATTGCAGCTGTTATTACATATCGGTGACATATTATCTTTGTCGTGGTCACACAACAGACAGACATGTTTAAACTTTTTATTGTTATAATCAATCATATGAGGGGAACCACTTGCTTGCACCTGGTTTATGATATTGAATCTTAGTCTGGTGTATCAAAACATAATTTGCCATTTCCCTTATTTTTAAACAGGCATCAAACATCTTTAGTTCTCAAGAGTGTCTTTGGTGGAAAAAACTGCAGTCGGAAAAATGGTTACAGTTGTGATGTAAGTATTGCTTGTTGAAAAAATATGTTACTGTGATTCAGTACAAACTAGTCAAGGCACATGATGTGATGTGCCTTGACTAGTTTGCTCTGACATTAGCTGTAAGTTTTAGCAATTTTCAATCTTCATTGTTGTTTGTACAAACTGCAGTTTTGATAGCTATATAACAATCTCTTGAATACCAGTGTTCTGCTTGACAATGTCCTGTGTACATGCTTAACAACCATTGTTATTGTTGACAAATGAATTCTATTCCAGACTGAAATTAGATTTTTAGCAATAACCATGCTATACACATATGAACTGGGTTGATAATGTATGTTAGACATTCATTATGCCTTAAGAAGCAGAACAATAAACTGCAGTATATACACACAACAAAACTGCTCGGAAATTGCCAATGGCTACAGCTGATGGAGTTTTCATCATACTGAATTTATAATTACTCTCTGATTCAGTACAACAACGTCTGTGTAACCCTACACGGGAAATCTCTCACAGCCCTGTTACATTCTGAGGGCTGGTTCAGGGATGTGCACATTCCCATATCAGGGCTCCTGTACAATAGTTTTGCAAATAGTACATGTAAATACGGCTAGTTTTCAATCGGATTCGAACCCACAACATACGGCATCAGTCGCCTAGCTGAGAGGCCATAGACAGAACCGCTCGGCTAAATCTCCACTCCCAAAAAAGAGTGGTTCAATAGCCGGCTAAGTTGTTACATTTTTTCTGTAACATCGGTTTGAAAAATGAGCTTGAAAATTTGCTTCCAAATCAACCCTGTAGGAAGCAATGTGTACAGTTCTGTAATAGGGAAATTCCAACATAACTGGTACATGAATGTCTGCATAGGCACAATTGCACTGTGTGTTTACAACAAGGCTGGTACAGGGAGGTAAGTTTTTATGTGACCGGGGTAAAAAGGGGCTGAAAATTTCAACAGGGCTATAGCTGGTATGTGGATGTGTTCATCACTGTGCCTCAAATGCTGAACACAGGTCCTGGTACAGGGAGGTGAACAGCACTTCTGGTACATGCGTATAGTGTTAGGCAGATTACATACCTACAGCACACATTCCTATATCCGATCCGGGCTGTGTATAAAATTACCCCGTCTACAGTGTTGTCAGGTACATGGGTGGTACACAGATGTGATTGTCAAAGCTGTGGCCAGGATGTCGTATAAGGACATTGCCATGAATTTGTCAATTTGTTTCAAGATATAAAGGCCAATATGGCCATCAATCACACTCCCATTCACATGAATCATATGTTTACTCGGTAGATTATGGCTTAGGTCTGTTGTTCTGACTTCCATTAGCCACAACTTTGGAGCTTTCTGTCAGCATTTTTGTTCTGCTTATCAACTGCAGTTTCCCATTCAAGTCATTGAAGCATGATGGAATCTCCGATATTTAGCTTCTCAGTACAGTATGTACATGTAGCATTGCTATTGCTGAAAATTTCATTTAGGGCCAGACAAGAATTCATTTGTCAATAATAAAAATGATAAAAAATACAGGATGGTTTACAAACATAATACTTGGCATTTTAGTATGCTGAGGAAAGTAGGCCAAGAAACTGTAGATGATAAACAGTAGTGAAATACTGAAGCAGTAGCCGAAAGTTACAGTTAAGGGAGCCTCAATTACTTATTCCAAACTATATACATGTGAAGTATATCATCAATGATGGCTCTTGCATAGCCAGAATAATAAAATGTTTTCTCAAAGGTCTCACCAACTTCTTTGCAAGTCTCAAAGGGATATTGCATTGTCACTCTAATATATCTTGCCTTGTAATATATTCATTTCGATATTCTGGAATGGAAATTCACTATCTTGACATTCAAACCACAGTTTTACACATTGTTTGCCAGTGCAGTGATGCAGCAAGGCCTGTAACATTGACAATAACTTGTAAGAGCTATCTTTTTCATGCTAAGAGACTTTACCCTGAGTAGTTATGTCAGATTATTGGTGCACCAAGAAAGACATGATAATTGTGTACCTGCAGTCAACTATGTGTTTAAGAACATGACTGTAATTCAGAGTGCTACCAATTTACATTCCAATATACTTGTACAAATTCCCTAAACATACCAGTATATAGGCCTTGCCCTGATTGTACTAGTAGCTAGGCACCGAGTATTTTACCAGGATCTAATTTTGTGCCTCAAATTTTAAATGATTACATCTTTTATATTCCAGGATGTTGGAAAACTCACTTTTCGAGGAAGATATGCAAAGCAGCAGCCCTGTTTATGTATGCTCGTCTATGAAGGAGGAAGGTGTAATATTCTGCAGCATGGAAAGAGACAACATTGTGCCGGGTTTGCTTTTTTATCTAGGGTTTCAAACTTTGATTACATCAGATGTATGAAAGGAAATTGTCCATTTGTAGAGTACTTCTGGCTTGACAAAGCCAGGATGTGAAGTAAATGTGCTGATAATTAAGAGTGGTCTGTAATACGCAGGGGATTTCCCGGTGAACAGCTAGCAATTTTGCATCATATGCATGGGGTAAACTTATAACATCAAATTATGTTATCAGTATGATTTTACAAATAGCATTCGAAAGAATGTCATTTTCAGTGAGTATACCCTTGTATGTATTAAATTTAATTATGTTGCAACAATTACTGTTTCATTTCTTGTAAATTGCAATAAATGTTAGTCTGAAATTAATTTTGATGATTGTTGTTGTTGTTGTTGTTGTTCTTAAATGTAGCTTGCATGTAGGATTTCTAACTTCTTCAGCTGTTGTTTGTGTTTCAGATATTTTACAGTCCTGCTTTGTGTAGCTCCATCACATAGAGTACCCAATAGGCCATTCCATCGGATGATAATCCTCCCCCGTGTGTACAAAGTTTGAAGAAATCCAATTTTAATTTGAAGGATGGTCAGAGAAATAATTTTTCCCCCAATATGCTTCATATTGAACTGGTTTGTCAGCAAGCCATACAAAAGCCATAGAATAGCATATCTGCAAGCCCGATTGTCATGGCTTGTTGGTAAACCAGAGGAATCCTTTCAAATACGGCTAGTTTTCAATCGGATTCGAACCCACAACATACGGCATCAGTCGCCTAGCTGAGAGGCCAGAGAGAGAACCGCTCGGCTAAATCTCCACTCCCAAAAAAGAGTGGTTCAATAGCCGGCTAAGTTGTTACCTTTTTCTGACTGAGACCGCTCAACACGTTGTAGGGTTCGTGAAGCACTCACGCACGTATGCTCACTATCATACATCGCACATACACACTTTATCGAAGCGAAGAAACGAATTTCATCGCGTTAGCTTGCTTTCATTCGCTTTAGCTTAGTGGCTTGCTTGTAAACCAGAACTAGTCAGAAATTGGTTTGTCAGTAAGCCACATTTCAGTAATTTTGGCTTATCTTCAAACCAGATGGAACCAGAATTGGCTTACTCTTAAGCCAGAGAATTGTGGTATCGGTTTATAAATAAGCTTCTGTTCAGCATTATCTGGTATATGGGCAAGCCACAGTATCTTAAACATGGTTCGGTGACAAGTCTAGTTCATATAATAGAGGATTGCCTGTAAACCATTGTTAAGTATTAACTGGCTTACTGGCAAGCTGGAGTGATCTTTGCTTGGCATGTATATATGCCATATCAAAAATCAAATTGGCATGCACAGAAACCAGACTTGGCATGCCAGAAAGCCAAAAATAAGCCAAAATTCACAACCTGAAACAATCCGTTTACTGACAAACAAGCCGGTTTATTTTTGGCTTGAATTTAGCTGGCCGGCAAACGAGAAAAATTTTGCAGTGTATATAGATGTGAAATACATTTTGCATTTACGTTAGCCAATTTGTCATGTTAATATTGATGAATGTTCACAAATTAGCATATAAATCTTGACGGACATAACCAAAGAGGTAATTAAACAGGGTACATATAGGCAATTGAAAGGAGTTTAGATTTTCATTTCACATCGTTACTCAGATGCACACTTAAAGATGTGTGAAATCCAAACGCTACACGATTAATATTTTTCATGAAGTTTATCATAATAATTGAAATGAACTTGCAAACTCAGGAAAACCATTCACAGAAAAGTGTCAATTTATAGACAACTGCCGCACAGTAGTGTTATTAATTTATATCTTGTTAGTAAATTATTTGGTTTACTAACATAAGTTTAAAGCTGGCCATTGGTTTGGCATTGCCGAAATCCTAGATAGTTTCAGGAAAGTATTTGGGCTAGAAACACAAAGAGGCGTATACACTGTATTGAAACTGGTCTGAGACCTATATTGAATAGCGAAAATAGAGAACTAAAGTAATACAGTAAATATTACCAATAAAGAACCCAATATAAATATATACATATATATTCAGAATGCTAGGTGAGATTGTGGATGGTCGTGTGTTAGGTATCGTACGATAATTTTAACGATATACTGTTCAACTATTGGACAGTCCCTTGCATCTTACGATGTGAATAATTTGAAATCTGAGAAGATCACGGACAGCAGATAAAAGCAATGCCTAATGACTAACAACAATTGACTTAGTTACAACTCTCCGAAACACATTAGGAGCTGTACTTTATCCGTACCCCGCAGACTTGTAACAATAGCTCGCATCTTATCGTTTGTGCAACTGACAAATACTGCAAGCTTTTGACACCAATTGTTGATTGGAACCCTAGAGAAAACATAATGAAAAATGAAAGATAAAAACACGAAACAGGACTCTTTAAAAGTTAAAAAAGTTAAGAATACAATAATACATTGACAATGTAGGTATACAGCAACAGCACTAACAAGAGAGAGAGCACCTACTACATAGGGAGAGACATACATACATACATACATACATACATACATACATACATACATACATACATACATACATACATACATACATACATACATACATATACAATAGATGCATGGATACATACGATACAGACACATACGTAGATACATAGATACGGATACATACATACATACGTACGTACATGCGTGCATGGGTGCGTGCGTGTATGCGTAAATACTTTTTTACCTACCTACCTATACCGAACTACCTTCCTACCTACCTACCTATACATGTACAACAAACAAATGTTAATTTTAGTTTACTTTTAAGGAGTTATGATTCGCGTTTTTACTTTTCATTTTCATTATGTATTTTCATTATGTATTCTCTGGCCTGAGGGCTCTCTTTGTTGTCTGTTAAGTGCAATTATTCTTACTTGTCAGTGTTTTTTTTATTTATTACTTCTATACCATAGGAATATATGCATTCTATATGGGATTATAGATTCCTGAACTTAATAAATAATCATAAAACTGTTAACTGCTAATGGCACTCTATCTTCAACGTTTTTGTTTTTTCACAGGTTGTATGCATGTTGTTGATATTTAGAACAGTAGAAGGTGAGTTTAGGATTGAAATTGAAAACCCTGAACAATTTTCTCCCTCCTTATCGTTTTTTCTCGGTTGTTGCAATCATTGTGTGTATGTGTCTTACATTTGTTTAAAACAAACGTTTAGGAAACAAATCTTCTGGTGCTTACTTGCCAACCTATAAACAGTAACGCTCGGTTAGAGTTATTTCACCCAAAGGATTCTAGACGTAATTGACACTCCAATAAATGTACCAACGTTGATTTGCAAAGTAATTAAAATGATTGATTCGGTAATTTCGATTTCAATACAGCGATAAGCACGTTATCTCTTGATGATCTGCTAATGTTATTTATCATTTTACAGTGCTTTGTAATGTTTCTTGCGTCATCACATCGTCGTCTGGAAAATATATATATTATCGACAGCATACAGAAGAGAAAAAGTTTCATAATGCAATTAAGAAATGCAACAACTCTAAGCAGCGTCTGGCAATGTTTTACTCAAAGGAAGATTTGAACAACACCTACACTAAACTGTGTGCAGCTGGTGTGGACTATGAAGTGTGGATTGGCGCTGAATGGAAGAGCAACCGATGGCACTGGGTGAACAATGATACCGTTATCGACTCTGCAATATTTCCGGAAATCGGACAGCTGACTGGAGGGAACGACATGAAAATATTGATCAAGAAACGTATTTGTCCAGGGTACGAACTCGAAGCAAAGAGTGCGTTGGAAAGACGAAGACCCATTTGTATGAAAGGTATACGCACATTAAAATGAATAAGGGTTAGCTTACCTTATCTATATGTCGTCAGCATTGTGTACAATTGTCTTTAAGGAAACAATAATCATTACTGTTACTATAATTTCGCAAAACCTTTATATTTATGGCCACATAGTAGTTTTTCAAGTTATGCCACTCAACAGACGAGTCAATATCTTGCATGTTTGTCAACAGCTGTCAATTAAGTAGTAATTGATATTAATATTTCGGTTTGATAAACCTCTGAGTAAAGAAATGTCCCGATGCTGATCGATATGGCATGTAATCTTTTTTTAACTATTGCGCAAATCGTTTTCGTTCGAGACAAGGAGTTGCGAATAGTCTCATATTCTGCTTGTAAGGTTTCATAAAATTACTTCAGTTGCATGTCAGTGGCTAACTGCTAAGTTCAAGACAGAGCTGTACATTTACTTTGTGCGACGTTTCTAAGCAGAAAAATTTCCAAATACAGCGTTATTCACAAGTGGAAGTGACACCAACTCTGAAGATGTGCCAGACACTACACAGAAAGAGGCTTCAACGGACAGCAGTACATCCCACTTTGAATCAACGACGATGACCACAGGTAATACTTTGGTAGCCCTCAATACTTTTCCGACTACGGGTCAGTTTTGTTATGTGCCGTGCCAGTGAAACCCTCCCTCCGGCTGTTTCTTTTCCCTTTCTCTCGCTTGTCTGTCTCTGCGTCTGTCTACCTGATGAATGTACATGTCTGTCTGCCTGTCTACCTGTCTGTCTGAATGCATGCATGCATGCATGCATGCATGCATGCGTATGTATGTATGTATGTATGTATGTATGTATGTATGTATGTATGTATGTATGTATGTATGTATGTATGTATGTATGTATGTATGTATGTATGTATGTATGTATATAGAAAGATAGATAGATATATAGACGGATAGGCACATATCTATACATATTACTTTTTAGTATTTGTTACCTCGTACTTGAAGTAATTTTGTCATTTTTTATAACACCGTCTCTATCTGTGACATCTGATAAATGTCTATTGAACTGGAAAAAAATTAATACAATACAATACAATACATTGATTTTGAAACAAGTCATGTGGAGTAAATACATCAAGAAGTTTGAAAAATTAACAGTTCTGAATAGAAAATGTAATGTTCGTGTCGACCATTAATGTATTCTGAAGTAGCTAATCTTAGACTAATCCTTTGCTTAAAAGAAAATAACAAATAATAGTGGTGCATCTATCTATTTACCCAGCTCTCTATCTGTTTATTTATATATCTATCCATGTGGTAGCCGGTGAAAGGACCTTTATTGTCTATCTTTATACATGTTTACTGCGAAAAATACATCACTTTTCTCTACTTATCTGTTTACAGGATTGCGGTTAACATTTGTGAGGTACACGTTCTTGTCATATCTTCATGTATCACGATGCACATGTTTGACTAATTGAATTAAATATTTGATATCTATGAGAACTTTCATTATGCATCATGATGTACGCCCATGAAGGAATGATTACTTGAATTAATTTTCATTAACAGTCTGTTGTGCTGTAATTTCCTTTGAGATTGAGACAAGCCTCAGTGATGTTTTTTTCCAGACTATTGTGGAATAAGACCCAGCTTTTGCGAACACCTGTGCTTCAATGCAGAAAACTCATTATATTGCCGATGTAGACCGGGATTCGAATTGGCGAAAGACCTGAAAAGTTGTGAAGGTAACACTCTAACTCAAAATGAAAATAGTCAGAAAACTACCGTAAAGTATCGTTCAATGTTCATATTGTGCTTGCACAATACAATCTGCTAAGGACAAATAATTTATTCCTTTTGGGTTTCCATTCAAAAATGTTTGGCTATAGCTTGTACCGTGCAAACTACGATGCTAATACTTCTGTCTTGGAGGGAATGTCATGACATTGCACTTGAATTTCAAAAGACAATTATATGAAACTGCGATAACTTTTAATTCAGTATCACCTTTCGTAATTTGGGCAGGGCCACACATAATGTTTGATTGTCGCAAATTCTTTTTCCGTTAATATGCAAGATTCTACGAAACTGCAGGTTAGCTAGTTATGCTTAACTTTATCAAAGGCAAACTACATTAAATTTGTGCATTGGTTTCACGCTCTCCGCTTTTTGGTGGTTGTTTCATTGAGTTCCATTCCAAACTTTATACTGTTTTTCTTTCCCTTTCTCTCAAAGACGTTAATGAGTGTGCATCAAATACCCACAATTGTAGCATCAGCGTGGACAGGACTGTGTGTAACAACACAGAGGGCGGATTCACATGCGAGTGTGTGAAAGGCACGGAGAGGTCAACTGAAGGAAAATGTGAACTCGTACCTGTCAATCAAGGAGAACTGTGTCAACAATCGGGTTCGTTACGAATGCTTGGTCTTGTGATCTTGAAATCGAAAACTTTTTCTTATGGACGACATGTTATAACAGGTGCACAGTTTGGGTGCTCAGTTCCGCCGATATTTTTATCAACAATCAACAAACTTGTCAAAATTCTTTGCCCCTCTTTGCGCTACACGTGACGCATATAAGTAAAATGTTAACGTTTAATTTAGTCGTTGCGTTCTTTCATCTAGACGTTGAAAATGTCAGTAAGTAATTACACTTTATTTTGCGATATGCTTTGTTTCCAAATTTAAGGTCGTCCAACCTGCTTGCCTGTTGATGCTAATGGGCAAGAGAACACAGTCTCACCTTTGTGGCCCACCACAAATATCAACTGTTCCATAGATTGGATTGATTGCGGAGGTCTTCTGATAGGTAAGGCTAGTAAACAAAATACGAACTTCAAAAAGTTCCGCATTCTATACTATTAGGTATTTTGTCTAACAGTGCCAAATCGCATTTGAAACGAGATGAGCCAGTTATGCCCCTAGTACTTCTTAACAACCTCAAAAATACGTTGACAGTCATGTAATCCGATTCTTGTATATGGCACTGTTAATAGTACATGCAGCTTTGTGGAGAAATCATGGCTACAATCATGTAAGTGCCGTATTTTACAGGAAAACGACGGCGGCTGTGCGGCTCTGATAGTACGTGGGGAGCCGTCGATGATACATTCTGTGTCTCTAAAAACATAACTGATGTTCTTGACAAGGTAATACAAGCGTTAAATCATATCAATTTACAGGCATCTGACTTAACTATGTATGTGCAATCTTTCTTGTCGACACATGGCAAAGCCCGACCTTCCCGGGCATGCGTATATCTCTCCTGTGTAAATGTCTTACTCAAATCACAAAAATGGAGATATTTTATAGCATACATTTTTGAAAATTGTTGGTTAAATAATAGGAATTCGACATTATTCAGTGCCGAGATAATGAAACAGATTATACTTTTTACTGTCTACAGTTAAATAACATTACTGACCTGGCCAGCCTGAGACAGTCCCTATACCATTTGAAAAAAGTAACATCCCCAGGAACAGTGAATAGTGCAGGAGATCTCATTGTCGGGTCAGAGATATTTGGACGTCTGGTTGGCTATGATTTCTTGCTCATGCAGAGCATTAGGACGGAAGCAAAACTCTCAATGATCGAGGTATGATATTCTTGCAAAGAGCCATGGTAATACTAATAAACGTGTTTCAGCTCCAAACGAGATTTTATAAATAATAGAATTCAGTAGACAGAAAATGGCGTATTATAAAACTTCCTTCTTTAAATTAACAATTTGGTGTAAATTTATAATTTAAAAAGCTATATATCATGCACAAAATTAACATTTCTTTTTTGCTCTTCATCCTCAGGACACCATACATACTGCCAGCTCATTGCTTGACCCTGACAACGCTAAACTCTGGCAAACTGTAATTCAGGTATGATAACTGACTTTTCATCAATTACAGAATCAGGCATCTCTTTAATGCAAATTTTTGTTTTTCGCAGAATGGTGTTTTCTACGGCTTCCTCTTAAATTTTTACCGGTAGTATCAGAAATCGGCAGTCAGCCTTCTAAGCTACATGCCGTTTAGGATGGATCAGTGAGGAAATACAGAAAGTTTAGAAATGACATACGTTTTTTCGTGTCATTTCGATTATGAGAGTCTTAAAAATGTCAGACATTTAAGATCCTGTGTTTACTTTTCTCATCCACAATTACGCAATAATTATCTCTTGGTGACAGTTCCGTGGTGCCGTCGGGGCAGCAGATATGATAATTTTACACTTTGACCGATTCGCTGCCAAGGTTGGCGACTTCATGAAATCAGACGACCTAAGCGACATTGGCCCAATACGTTCGTCTAATATTGGTCAGTATATACGATGAATAATCCCTGCCACACTTCGCATGCTTGCTCTCTTTTCCAGCATTGTTTATGAAGACAAACTATTGCACAGTTGCGTTATGAATTTCGATTTATTATTTGTTAAAAATCAATGATAAAAAGAAAATTAATGTAGGATTTTGAATAGAAATTTCCATTTGATGTCAGTGGCCGTTGTCAAAAAATCTATTGTTATTTACCCGGAGAAAGTCTCTTAAAGACGTATAGTAGATGCCTAGAAATTGGAAAAACTTTAACTTTTGTTGAAACTGTCCATCAGGAATCTTTAAACCTTAATCCCCTTTCGAAATTAAGAAGAAAACCTAGGAGTCGCCGTGCAATGTTTGCATGCTAGATAAAGAATTCGAAATTACATCAAATTTACAGATATTTGAAATTGTAAATAACCACCATCGACGTGTGGATCCTGGAGGAAATTAAATTTTTGAACAAGACAAAACAAACGGTAGACCTTTCATTACTTCAGGAGATCTAAAATTATTCCAACCCCGTCGTAGACAAAATATATATTGAAAGTATGAGAGTCCAAATATATGTCCCTGAGGTGCATGGTGCCCCACTAAAAGACTTTCACTAAGTCTTTGACATATTCAATTAAGCGTCACAAAACTGTTGCAACAGTGTATGATAGCGGTATTTACATGGGCATCGAAATTTTCGAAGGAAACTTCAAGATAGTCAAGTTGTCAATTCTGGCATGTGAATTATTTTCACCCCAGATTTCCAGGCCAACATGTTCAGTCCATCGTCGCAAGGAAGTTTTAGGTTTCCGACGCCGTATGTAAATGATGCGAACTTCCAGCAAAGTACGGATATATCGTTTGATACAGTCAATCCGGATAACGACAGTTTCGTCTTCATACCGGCGGTAACTGTTGCAGCGGCTGTTGATCATGGTAAAATCTTTAACTTGTTGTTCAGCGTAGCTAACTTACTGACACTTACTGGGCATTTCAGAGTATACAGTCGGAACAAACGATTTATTTTCTTAATCTAGCACCAAATTCACAAAGTTGACCTATGGGCTCTTTACATGAGTGAGATTTGTCATATGTATAGGTCGAACTGATATGCTTACGAATCATGCAATATCAGTGAGACTACTTAACTACTACATCTATCTATGTATCTATCTATGTATCTATCTATGTATCTACTAGTATGTATGTATCTATCTATCTATCTATCTATCTATCTATCTATCTATCTATCTATCTATCTATCTATCTATCTATCTATCTATCTCCACATTGTATATATCCATCAAATCTCAATATATGCAATGTTTATGATCACAGCTCCAGAGAAGACTTTGACGATTGTTAGTGCACTGTACCATGATCTCAGTAACATTATTTCTGCTGCTTTGAATACTGATAATGAGTAAGTAGCGAATTGTCATTTTGTTCAATTCGTTGTCACATCCTTCTGCGCCGATTCCAGCCCTGAATTTTTTCATATTATTCTAACCCACTCTCAGCATGTAAGTGAAGAAGACGACTTCAAGATTTTATTTTATTTTGTGGTTGAAATAAAACAATAAATGAGTACATATCCTTGCCAGTAGCCGTGATTTAAGGTAGCGACTCAGTTTCATTGTCACTTATTTTCAATCCTCATTTTCACAAAGAAGACGTGGTCACACACCCGACATGTGGTACTTTTTTTATCTGCTCGGTCACCGAAGAGTTCAGAAAATTTGTTAGTTTTTCAAAAACAGTGCGCATACGGCTGTTTTACTCAAAAACACGTGTTTTTTAGTTTTTTTACTCAAAAAAGTGTAAGTACAAATCTCCAATCGGCCTTGGTGATCTGTTTACGGCAATCGACGGCTGGGTATACTGGGCAAAAAACCGTGTCCCGGATTTTTGAAATTCGCTTTTGTTTTCGCACAATGCACCTTCAAAGTGTCAACTTGACGTTTTTTGCATAAATTATCGGCCTTTGTTCACGTTTGTCAGGATATCCTCACTTCCAGGCCCTTTATCGGAAATCTGAGACACGTTCTTTCAGATATATTCATTCACTGTCCACAGGTGAAAAATCAGGCTAGTCTGTCCAGGCGCCGCCGACTTATACTTATTTGAATAATGTACGCACTGCCAAAAACGGAACTGAGAAAATCGACGATTTGTGTAAACGACCTATGCGTCACACATTGTGACCAAGAAGTCCGACTCGCGCACTATTTTCTGCGAATTTTCTTATACCGGGAATAAGTTGAAATATTTAGAGTCAGTTTTGGGAATTTTGAATATGTTTAGGATTGCAGATCGTGTGAAAATAGAAAGAAATTATACACTAAACTGGCAAATGCTTAGTGCCAGCAGTGGGTGGTATTTACACAACAAACACAGAGGGGTACTTAGCGATTTAATCCATTTTTGGAACGTTTAACTAGCATATTAACTGTATACTGTTAACTCAACGGTTACAATCTGGTTACCAGTGTTCACAGTCAAGACGAAGACGTCGAAACTTGTGTAAAAAAGTCTATCAGATCGAGACCTGCATGTGTGCTGTCGTCGCGCGATCGCGTCGGGCATTCACTTGTTCTTGACTCAAGTTGTCTACTTCCTGTCTCGCGATCGGCAATTTATGCATGTTCTTTGTGAAAAGTGATTGTCAAGTTCATGTTAGCGCCGACACTGTGCGAACGGGACGTCACTTGCTAGTTTTCCTACCTCAAGATGAGACGAACACATGTAACTCTTGACAACATAAAATGTCTGTCGTATTTTCTTAGCTTTTGCACCGCACTGCAAACTTGTCGCCCTTCGTTACGACGGGAGAGATTGACTCGTGTTATTTTTTCAAACTTTATTTATATGTGTTCTTGTACCGATTTTATCAAACTAATAATAATCACGCCGTAGCGTAGAACAGTGCAGGCTGTCATCGACAGCGTGTTCCGAGAGACAGAGTATCGACCAGTCTACACAGCTAGTGGAGTCACTCGACTTGCGCAATACCAGCGCACACATTATTATTTCGGAGATTTTTACTTTTAGTCAAACTTTTGATGACTGACCTCATAT
>LD347244.1:129341-140389 GCA_001465055.1 Ptychodera flava | reverse complement strand
TTATGATCACAGCTCCAGAGAAGACTTTGACGATTGTTAGTGCACTGTACCATGATCTCAGTAACATTATTTCTGCTGCTTTGAATACTGATAATGAGTAAGTAGCGCATTGTCATTTTGTTCCATTCGTTGCCACATCCTTCTGCGCCGATTCCAGCCATGAATTTTTTTCATATTATTCTAACCCACTTTCAGCATGTAAGTGAAGAAGACGACTTCAAAATTTAATTTTATTTTGTGGCTTAAATAAAACAATAAATGAGTACATATCCTTGTCAGTAGCCGTGATTTAACAATAGAGAACATTTGTTGTGACACAATACTACCACAAGTCTTAGTTGAAATTTATGTCAATAGGAAGAAGTTATACCTCTTTGGCCTAAACCCCTATATACAGGGTTGCTCTTGTAAGTTAGAAGAATGTCAGGCCTGAAAGGGTTAAACACGGTTGTGCCACAATATTAATCGAATGAATATTATACTGTCAATCGTCTACAGAGATAAGAGAGAATGGGTAAAGACCATCACTGCTCGGAAAGACGTAGTTGCTGTGAATTCCGTTGTCTTTTCAATAATGCTGTTACCAAACAAACTTCCAGCTACATTACCGGAACCAATCATTATGAAGCTCTATCATAAGCAGGTAGGCTTGTAATTACAAAGCAATTCGTCTGAGATAAATATATCTTTATACTTATTTGTAACCTGATTAACTTACGACGGAAATCTCAATGATCATTACAACATTTTAGGGTTGAAAAACAACAAGCCATTCAAAATATTAACAATAGTCAAACAGTTGTCGATAGAGTTGCTACGAAAGTGTTACATGTATTTGAGAGAGTGGAAACTTCGGTATATCAATGACACTGCACTTGTCTTTATGAGTTTATTTTTGGATGTTTAGGAGGCATGGGCTCCGCAATGCTCGTTCATTGATTTCGGCAAGACGAATAGGTAAGGCATATTTTATTAAGAGATACCGTAGTACTTTATGTTAAACATTCCACAGATTATTGGCCTAACAGGATAATTGCTTCATCTCGTAAATAAACTTTATATGACTTACCCCGGGAATTAATTGTGCAAGATTAATCCGTCATCCGATAATTAAAATTTCGTAAAACTTTGTCACTGTCTCCACTGAATAACTGTAGATCAAAACTGACGATATTGATAAAATTCGAATTTCCAACATGAAAACCTTAAAATGATACTCCTTTGTACCTGTCATTTACAGCCTATGGAGTACAGACAACTGTGCCGTCTCATCACACGATCAAGGCTTGGAAACTTTAACCATTTGTCAGTGTGGACACACAACTAACTTTGGATTGGTGATGAAACTTGGACCCGAACCGGTGGTAAGAAACTATCTTTATGGTGAACAGATAGATGTTAGATGGTACTTTACGTTATAGTTCGGATGGAAAATTGGAAAACAAAATATCGTTTAAAAGTGCCATCAAGCTCATAAAAACTTAATAAAATACACTTTTATAAATGAAAATTGTAACCAGTACAGAGAAATTCGGTGCATCAGACAGTGCTAAGTTAGAAAGGATTGTGATTGTGACAAAATTACCTCATATCATTAACTATAAAGATGCCCTAGTAAGATGTCATGAAAAATGTAGTTTTCACATAACATTTTCATCATCATGGTATGACCATGCCATGTTCTTATTTCCTCACGAACAACTCAACTAATATACTTTCCTCTTAAATCCAGTTGTTTCTCCTAGAAGGCATGAATATCACCGTGATGATTGCGTATATCACCGTAGTAGCATTCATCTGCCTTGCCTTGGTCTCTGTACTACTATCAAGGTAAACTATTGTAGCTTCGCCTGGATGTTATAAAAAAGTCACGTACAGTGCTCAAGAACTTGTTCGCTATGGGGCCACAAAACTCATATTAATACACAAGAAATACATACATACAAACATACATAAAAGATCGATATATATATATATATATATATATATATATATATATATATATATATATATATATATATATATATATATATAAAATGTATTTGTGCATAATAAAACTTAATTAACTAATTATTCAACTTATTAATGCCTCAAAACCTTCACTCTTTGTTCTGGTTCTAACAGTAACGATTACGTTGAAATAACAGTTTTCATTTAACAGGAAATAACAGCACACACGGGAATTATTAGACCCATTATCGCTGTTGCTGTTCTGAGTATCTTACCGTTAGTACCTATTGAATTAATAACAGATAATTTGTGGATACTGAAAACTATCATAAATGCGTATTTAATACTACTGACACTATTGCTAGGCCCCAATGATTGCACGTAGGATTAATCTCCTTTTTGTTTGTTATTGCTTTTCATGTTTTCTAATTTTGTGAAATCTCCTTACAAGAATCGGTACAGATCAATACTTCATCATCATCAATCTTTTATGTGCCGAGCTATTGACGAACGTGTCCATGATGATTGCATCACGGCAGAAGACGTCAAGTGTAAGTTTATGATTTATTGGATTTTTGAAAAAAGTGCCAAGAAGCTGTATTCCCTCAATGAAGTGCAATTGTGGCTATCATTTATAGAATAGTGAGTTCTGATCTCTTTGAAGAACTTGGGAGCTCAAGCTATCTTACATGGAATGTCTTCCTGCTTTAATTTTATCGGCGTGTACTCTTATTCTGACTACTCGGCAGTGATTTACCTTTTTATAAAAAAAAAGTAAGGCGTGAGTTGAAACGGTAGTCTTCGACCCTATACTGTTATCGAACTGATAAATGTCATTCTCTTTCTGTAACATTTAAAACATTTCAATAGGACGGCTTCAAATCAGATTTTATGTACTTTCAGAATATGTGTGCAATCACGCCAGTGGTAATTCACGGCTGCTTTCTGTCTTGTTTCACCTGGACAACAATCAAGTGTCTGCAGATGTACAGGAGGATTCGATATTGTCTGTATTATAGCCATAGATGGCAAAGGTAAGGATAATATTCATGCACCACGTTGAATTTTAGTGCAATGGAAGGGTTTCCAATCCGTTACAGTGATCGAAAAGAGTTTCGTTGCTTTCGAATATGGACGAGAATATTTTTCTTAGTTTTTTTTTCTCGCCAGAAATGTACCGTGTGTAAAAACAAAGCGCAAACGGAGTAGTGGGAAATGTATTGACTTTTCAGAACTTGTCTCATCTCTGAAATAGACACAAGTCTTCAAATACGTAAGACAATAGGATTCTAACTTACTTTCAAAATTTTTGACGTATTTCCAGGATGGCGTACCTCTTTGCTGCATGGTTGATCCCTGCCATCATCGTCATTTGTTTGTTTTTGATTAAATTGCCAATGGACAGACAGAACGAACAGTAAGTGTAAAAAATTAATCAATTAATCTTGGAAGCAGTGTATATACTAGGTATTGCTCATCCTTTTAGGGAAAAGAATAAACTTTTCGAGGAAATTTGCAAACATAAATGTTTACTGTGTTTGTCATATTATAAGTAAAGATGAAACGGTACTGTTATGAGATAGCTGTCTCTCCAAAAACCGAGGAACGTACCTAACAGCCAACCATAATATACTATCATTACAGATGTTGGGCGCCTGACAATTCTATTATCAGTATAGTGATGATATATACCCCTATTGCAATAGCTTTTACGGTAAGTGTAACAACTGTTAATATCTGCAGTCGGAATGGGTCGCAAAACATTCCTTGCGGACGTTCATTTTGAGTGTACAGGAGAGTGGCAAAGGGTGGTAATAATGATATTCAGTGGCCTTATTTCATATTTTTGTCATTTCGACGGAAGGCAGTATGGCAGCAAGATTAAAACAGCAAACTGAAAAATGCTCATGTAGTTACCAGTGCAAATGATGTTGATATCGTTGAGGCGACGATTACATATTTGTTTAAATTATTGTGGCAATGGAAAAATTATAGCAATTACTTGCAATCTCTTACCGTTGGATTGATAGATCTGTTTTAATCGCCACTTACAAACACAGAAAGATTTTTTCATAGTCAATGATGGTGGAGTTCTTGTCTGCGTATTAGCATTGGTGTTATACAACTTTTGTCTTATTGGTGGCGTCTTGTGTCTTCCTTCAGGGTTCTGTCTCCCTTGCCTGTTGCTCCTGCTACGGATTTAACCCCTTGAAGAGTGTAAGTGCCTTGTACGATAGTGACGGAACACTGTAAGTTGTTCATGATGGCAGCTCCACAGAGTATAATGCAAAATCCAACACAAATATAGTGGAAGTACCTCATTTACAGACTGAGACACAGACACACATACACACACGCACACACTCATAAAAAATGAATATATGTATATATATAATATATATATATATATATATATATATATATATATACACACACACATGATATGTTGAAAGATTAGGCCCGTACACTTAGTCAAATAAAGCTGGATATGAAATTATTTAAATATTAAAAAAAAACGTGTTAATAGTCGATAGAAATGTGGCGAAATGACTAGTTTGAGTGAATTTCTTTCTACTCAGAGCGAATTTCTTGAAGTGTGCATCTTGGGGTTTGTTTTTTTTCCCAGGTTAGACATGCAGGCCACCTGCATATACCTAGTCTTGCTGGTGGCGTCATGGTGTACTGGCATAGCGGTGGCAAATGTTGATTTGACATACGTGGTGCTTCGCTATGCTTATGCAGGACTTATTTTCATGAAGGTAGACTGTAATTCTTTCAGGAAATATGTACGCTGTTCATGTTCTAACCGACACAGCACACTCAAGCTCATTCAAACTCCCGGAACACTGTTAGCTCCGCTAGCTACTATATAATATGGCTGTCGTAGAACATATGCTTTCATATTGCTGCATGGGAATACGTCTTGAAGTTGCAGTTATCAAACGTGACTTACAGTCTGTACTTTTCAATTGATTATTTTTAATGTAAGGAACATAACGACACTGTGCATTAATACTATCAAAACGATATCTTTTCTGTAATTTCAGGGCTCAACTATGCTTCTTGCCTTTGTTTGTGTTAATCCCGAAGTAAGTTTTCATGTTCTCTATGGATAATCATCATAAGACGGACAGATGTAATCTTACTCGTTATTATCTAGGCTCTTTATTACATTGTTTTCGCCCATTACTGCAGTAATGTCTACGGCACGTTCTACCGACTTATCTGCCGTATAAGAACGGTACACATACATATAATGCGGTAAAAGCAGATCAGTTCGATAGTGCTATAGTAGTGACCAGTTCAGCATTCTCTTTTCTTTCATGATAACGGAGCTATATTTTCCTGACGAGGTACATGTACCAACTTTTCATCCTCCGGCAGGTTCTGCAAGGACTTCGATACGCTAATTCATCAGACAAGAAGGACAGGGACGCATGGAATGAGTTGCGAGATTTAGAAAGGATCCATCTGGAGATGATGAAATCACACAGCAAAGATGTCGCAGACGAATCGAACGAGTACGATATAAAAGTTAGAAGAAGGAGCAACAAAATACATTCATTGAGTTCAAAGGTTGGATGACGTCTTCACTGCACGTTTGTCAGTCGCAGAACGTAGGAAAACGTCTTCATTGCACGCTTGTCAATGACAGAACGTCATTAATTCACCAAATTTTAACCAAATTTCGACCAAGCCTTCCACTAGGTTCCATAAAAATAATAGTCGATAATCAAGGAAACAAAGGAACTCTGATCATTTTTTCTGCAATCAAATTATCATATTAAAGTTTCAAAGGAGCCGTTCTTCACTAGAAGGATCTTTAATTTTTTCTGATTTTCGGCTCTAAATGTATTTTTCGAGGATTCGCTTTACTCTTTAGCAATACGATCGACAGTACAACCTATATTTGTCGTCACAGATAAAAGGTAGCATCGCCCCATCCGTTACTTTCCGAATCATTTTAACTCTGTGTGAAAATATGAGAAATATGCCTTCCCTTCTCGCACAGACTTGCAATTCCACATAACTTATTCTTCTTTTGTTCCTGCATAATGGAAGACAATACAAGGTGCGCGATGCACGGGTTATGGTCATAGGGACGGAATTTCTAAAGCAATTGCATTCCCGAGAGAGCAGTAGAATTAAGTTCTTTTTGTTTTATTCCAGATAAATCAACATGACAACAAAGATTTCGAAGAGGACATCGAACTTGAATCACTGGAGGATTAAAATGATCGACAATGATTTATCTTTAATATTTGTTCGGATCAATAATCGTCAGATAAAAAAAAAACATTCTTCCGAATGACCACATTAGGACAATCACATAACTGCGCAACCATTAACCAACAAAATGTGATGCATATGCCCATCGATTATTTAACGTTAACGTCAACTATTATTTGATTGTAATTCATGGGCACAGAAATACAGCACAACGATAACGGAAATGGTAGATATCAATTTGGCACTTCCATCGTAGCCTTGTGAAGCATCGCAAAGTGTACTTGTCAATTTAGACTCAGCGGAACGTTAGTACCGATGCGTAAGTCGTAGAAAATCACCGCTGAAAAGGTCCTAAGTCGGAATTAACTTTACGAACATAGCAAATGTTTTCCTAGTCTGCCGTGCGATTAAAATTTTCCCTGTAACACGTAAGCTACGCGTACAAATGATCACAATTGGTTTTATCCCCTATCATGAAAATAAGTTTTGAATTGTTAGGGACTGCATACAAAGCGACTCTTCTCATTTGTTTGAGCACATATATGAGAGGACATCGCGTATTTCTGAGAGCTGGTATTATAGAGTTGAATGAACGAGAAGATAGCAATGATTAAATTCAATCCAATATCTTCATCGTTTTCTTTTGAATCTGAAGTAATATTGATAATACTACTGTTTCAATTCGATATTCAATACCATGATGTATCGCGTAAGTTCACTATACCTGTGTTAGAGCTTAACTCCAAACTTTAAACTGTGAATGAATGAATGAATGAATGAATAAATGAATGAATGAATGAATGAATGAATGAATGAATGAATGAATGAATGAATGAATGAATGAATGAATGAACGAACGAATGAATGAATGAATGAATTAATGAACAAAAAGCAATAAGCGCAGGCTGTCTACCAGTTATTGTCTTGCGCTTATCCTCTTTTTCATTCCACTGACTTAAATATTTAGTCATCAGTTTTTCTAAGCCTTGGTCGTAGCTCGACTAAAGTAAGTGGAAAAGAGATTTAGTTGCATTTGTAGGTATACACAAAGAGTCCTCAAACAAACGTTAGGAATAAACGCCCAGTGCTAGTTTTAATCAATGGTTTCAAAAGTATGTGAGAAAATGGTACCAAGGCGAGTATATAACCATGTAAAGTACGTTTTATTTAAACAAGAGCACGTTTTTCTGCATTGGCGATCTTGTGAGACTAATCTGTCTTTGTTCATGAAGGTGTACCGCTGTCAATGAGGCACAACAGTTTGATGTGAAATACACAGAGTTTTGAAAGGTGTTTTATAAAGTCAGTCATAAATATTTAGAACGCAAACTAGTAATTACGGAAATACAAGATATAATCTTTGACTGGAGAGGTTAAGTAGCTACCTGATAGGAAGATCGTGTTTCAGTCAAGTCAGGGGCTTCACAGGGGCCATCAGTGGGACAATATTGTTCAACTGTCCAATATAATTTGTAATGAGAGTGACCGCTCAATATAATAAGATGATTTCAATAGCTTATCCGAATGGTCTGAGAAACGATATATTCTCGTGTTTATGTCTTTCCATGTAAAGATCACCAATTTACAGAGTTTATAATATTAATGCACACAAACTTGAGACAACGATTCACAGTTGTAGAGATTTGGGCGTGACAAAAGACGCCGTGCTAAGTTTTGCAACCAAAGTTATTGCCATACTGATGCATGAATTTTACTTGGTATATTGAAAAAATGGTAAGATTGTCTGTGGATGCCTTTGCTAATGGTTTAAAAAGGTTTTGTCAGAACTAAACCAGAATATGCTGAAGTTTTTTTTTTCAGTTTTGGTAATATGTATTTAAATAGGCTAGAAGTTATTTACGGTAATTGTATTAAATATTTGTGCCATCTTATAAACTGAATATTTGATTTTTAGATTATTAAGACCCGAGTGTTAAATTTTATTAACTATCTTAAATGTTCCTTACATATTTATATAAATCTTCAAATACTCTTACCTTTAAACCCAATCCTCTTTTCAATTTACAAATTCTTTTACAATCAATGTGACAGAAAAGAGAATTCTCTGTACATGATGGCAGTTTTGAATTCTCTAGCATTTTAATCTCATTCTGAGACTACATAAAAACGCTTTCAGAGATTAGAAATGTTGATGTTTCTTCTTCGAGCTGATATTATATTTTGTTATGATTGTTCGTCACTCGTTATAACTACCACAAGACACAGTGTTTGATATACGACAATATACATATTATACCGGTTCTGTACATTTGTCAAATACATTCAGTATACGCATATGTATACAAATAAAATGCACCAGTACAGTGTACATGTACACTGGGTCTACAACAATGGGCTTTACGTTTAATCTTGTTCAACACACACATACACGTATCAACATATTGATATGTTCCATATACATAGATTCACGTTACTAATTATATATAATCCCATTGTATTTTTATCTGTTTGACGTCATCGTACAACTTCGAGCC
Organism: Ptychodera flava; assembly: GCA_001465055.1. Classification (NCBI taxonomy): domain Eukaryota; kingdom Metazoa; phylum Hemichordata; class Enteropneusta; family Ptychoderidae; genus Ptychodera; species Ptychodera flava. The sequence continues at coordinate 131,714 of LD347244.1, read as the reverse complement.
GAAGGCGAGAAGTTGTGCGGCTCCGCGAAAAACACGAGTATACGATGACGTCAAACAGAGAAAAATTCCATGGGATTATATATTTATCACATGAACAGTCTTCTCATTTTTCTTTGATGTGGATGGATCAAAATTATTGTAACAAATTGCATGATTTTTATCGCGATTTCGTGTTTTATTTACGCGGATTACTTACATTTAATGAGTAAAGCGGTCCGTCACCCGGGAGATGTGCAAATGTTTACAGGTAAACTTTCATTCATAAATCCCATTAAGCTAAAAATTTGATACATGGAATGGTATCTCCACCAATCAGACATACGGATTGGGTCACGTGGGCGTGTCAATCATTGTCTCGCGCTGGAGCGATGCCAAGGCAAGTCTGCCATCGACGGATATAGCTTTCACCGCGCTAGCGACGGATAACCACAGTATTTTGAGTTATTTAGAATATTTACAATTATATCTATAAAGCGAATGCAACGGCACGATCGAAACAGTAGTTATCATTCTTAGAGATGCTGTTGCTTTTAAAATATCACAAGTTTACGGCCTTGGCGAGCCCGAAAGTTTCAGATCGATGACACACACAGTGTAAGCTTACGCTTGTAGTGGGCACTGCCGCACCGGTCAGTCTCCGCCGGTGGCCATCTCAGTCGTCAATGTTTACGTCATACGGACTTTGATATTTGCTGTGACACATATATCGCCCGTAGGTACTTCCCTATGGGAACTCTGTTCTGTTGTGAGTGTTGTCCGAGTCAACTTTCGAAATGCATCGGATTCTACAGCGCTGCACTGCAGAGTTTACGCTACACGTCGACAGCTTAGGTTTGATTCCGATCGAGAAACAACGGAATAATTTGTGTGATGAAGGAAATTTATCGATGTTCGTCGATTTTGTGCCTTCTATGTAGCTTTCCCGAAGTTTATACGGTATTCATTTATTAAGCTGAACTTTCGTTGAGGTGTATCTTTCGAGCTTATCGCCAACCGGGATCGCCAGGTACGACGTCGCTTGGCGATCGCCAGGTACGATAACGTCCACATTGAGCCTTGCGACTGGAGCCGTGACGTTACTGAGCCAAACGATCGACGGTATCCTCATTCGATTCTTTGGAATAGCTAAAGCTTTAGCGACTCGAAATTTCGTTGGGCATGCCATGTTTCCGTATCTGGATTTATCGGGTCACCTTTTTGTCAAAATGCCATGAGAGCACGGTATTGATCACGACAAATCAGTCTGTGTCGCGACATGCACGTACGAACGGTACCATTGCAGGAAAAAGTTCCGGTTCATGACGTACAACAGCGGTAATATGGATTTTCTTATCTGTGCTGGTGTACGTCTCACAGGTGGAGATACGGGTCAGTTCATGTGATAATACCACTAAATTTGTGTTCGAAATACATCCTTACACGATACTAAAATCGATGAACACCAGTCTCGTTCTGAGGAACAAATCGCTAAATCGCTCCTGTTAACGCGTATTTGTATTTATACTACATCAAATCTGTGTTCGAGTTCAAAATAAATAAGAAACAAACAAAGATTTTGGGATTGAGATGGATGGATGTCGTTCTGCATCGTCCATCTCTTTTCTTTGTTGTATTAGTCTTTTAATCGGATTCTGCATTATGAATAATTGAGAGAATAAAACCAGACGAATGTCATTGGTACCCGACCGGCAGTTTCATTCATGTTTTTCGTAGGCCAAGAATTTGAGCTGTGAAACATTTAATATAATACCTTATAAATTTGTCATTTCCAAATCAAAAGTTTGCGCTTTTACTTTTTTTGATATATTTTAATTATTGTTGTTCCATAAGACGTTATTTTCCTATTTGCTGTAAGTATTTATTTCAAAGACAAATAATTACCCTTGCACACAGCGTATATTGTTCACATATACGACATCAAAATAAAAGCCCGATATTCAGTTCTTTCCAATATTAACAAAAAAGCACCAGTGGTTAGGGTAACGGACTCACTATCAGAGGATGGTGAGTTCGAGACCCGGTTCAAGACCCAGTAGGTCCAGAGTAATGGACTCACTGTCAGAGGACGGTGAGTTCAAGACTCTAGCACGGTGTTGTGCCCCTGAGCAAGGCACTTTACTCCTCAGTGCTCCATTGGGGGAATTAGTGGGTTATGCGTACCTCATCCTGTAATTGGGATAACGCCTGTTGGATGGTGGACTGATAAAAAAAAATCATAATTTTAGCACACAAAGCGTGTAGTCAGCAGCAAAATAGGAGGGGTTGAACCTGACAAACTCCATAAAAAAGAGTCAGTTGGACAAACACCAGTCATACCCTTTCCTTTCTTGCAACTATGCCCTCAATGGCAAAGCTAAGTTTTTTACCGCTTTT
>LD347244.1:107448-123174 GCA_001465055.1 Ptychodera flava | reverse complement strand
GATCATCACGCGGTAAATTATCAGTTGAGTTTGACACAATCGTATGACAACTTCGAGAGCTGTTTTGATGAGCATTTTATATTTAACTTAAGCCTATTGTATGCCTGTTTTATGATAGAACACCTAAACAGTTTGATAGCTAGCCCTTACTTTGTTAATATTGCATGCATACGATGCGTAGACACATATAACACTTGCTGAGATTAATATCAAGATGCACGTAGACAGGAATCGGAATATCTTATTCACGTCATTAAAATCCACATATATAGGGAACACTATGAATCAGTCTTATGGCGCCAATATTTTGGAACGGTATTTTTTATCCAACGCATCGTTGGCAACCGCTGCCACATCGAAAACTGGTATGCATTCCGTTCTTCGTGCTCTCAGGAATTCTATAATTTTCAGCCACGATTCAAGGTCTGTATTTTCCTTAAATTGTTACTACTGGTAAGTGCGCACCTGTTCCCGTGCATACATCTTGAGCCACAAACTCTTCTCTGGCATTCGCTTGAGTCAACAATCAGCCAGGATTAAAGCTATGTAAAGAAAGTTTGTTATGACAGCGTCTCACGTTAGACGACCAATAAAGGATCAATGACTCGATGTAATGATGCTGGCTTACCTAAATATATTTGCAACTGGAATATTTTGAGTTTTTCGAAGTTCTCCAATTGTGGGGAAGTTTCCTGGCTAAAGACGAAGAATTTTCCAATACTGTTGTGAATTTTCTGTTGTACATTATTGCAAACAAAATGAAACAGTATCTTATTTCTGAGTTTATACACGGAACCATACCGATTGAAAGCTGTGCTCTCCGGCGATTTCATAAACGATTGAATTAGCATAGTACCTCTATGCTGGTATGAAATTTAAATGTAAAAATACACATCAAACCAGGTCCAATAATCATTATCATTCAAGGTAACTATGAAAATTACCAGGTCCAAGGAATATATCGAAATGACAAAGGCAATAGGGTCATCTTGAACCACGAAATAGTGGTAGTACCAGGTGTCCGGAATGGGTAAGCGTATCCTGCCAGCTAGCCGCACCCGTCAAGATTGACCCAAAGCGACAAATCCATTGTTATTTAGTGAATTCACCAAATTACTTTTATGAGTCAAAATTTGGTATGCTGTCACTCATCATTCGAGAAACAGACAGGTCATATTTTGATACAACATCTCCGTATATGCCATAGAACTTCTTAAATGATTTCACTAATCTACTTTCTGTGAATCCTTGCCTCACTAACTTTTGAGCTAATAGGCTGTGTCTAACTCTAAAGTCTTCATATGTATTGCATGCTCTACTGTATCTAAGGGGGTGTGAAATATACACACCATAAGCTGGAGATTATGGTATATTGCTGGACAAAAAGGGAAAGTTTACGATTTCAAAATTGAAATCGTCTCTTTCGTCATACAGCTTAGTATATAGTGTAGTTTGTCTAATTTCAAAAAAAGTTAGGGTATGATGCCGAGTCCACACTTTCAGTTGTTTCTTTTATTTCTATATGATCTGGGTAGGTGTGGTGTAGCTAATTGGATATACCGGGATTGTTTAAACTGATGAAATCATCAGTATATCTGTGGGTGTTGTTAAATCGCTTGGCAATCCTTTTACACCCAGATTTCTGAAGTGATTGCATGAACTCTGTTACATACGAATACAAAAATAACTCTGCAAGAAGTGGGGCGCAGTTTGTGCCCGTAGGAATGCCTATGGTTTGTCTGAATTTCATGCCAGCAAACTTGATAAATATGTTGTCAATTAGGAAATATAGCATTTGAATCACTTCAACATCACTGTATTTGAGTTTGGCATCGCTGTTGTTGGTGAAATAGCCCAAGTTGCGCTTGATGGCAATGGCATAAAAACAACGCGAAATTAATATCTGCAATTCAACAGATTTATTGGAATGAAAGATAGGGTCAAAGTGAGTGTAACACGAAATCTCTTTTTGTGATAAGTTGTTTGAATAACTCAGGCCGATTTCATTTCAAGTCGTCTAATACAATGTCCACTCGGAATCTTACCGCTCCAAAAAATGATTTTATGATATATTTTATTCTAATTACACAACACAAGTCGTACACCGAGATAAAATTATAACAATCTAATGGGAGCGAGTATTTCACTTATGATCGGCTATTAAACACACTAAGAAAGAAATTGTACCCACCCCTTAATTTTAACTACAGTGCCTATGTAAAGGATTAACCTCCAGACCTTATAACTGGATGTTCATAAATTTGATACCCTTCAAAATTGGCAATGTGCGTTACTTGAAAGAAACGCTTTTTTATCTAACTCTCCAAGTTTGTAACGCATTTAAATCTTAGACTTTATTCTAAATTACACAAATACTTGCCACAACAAAAGCACAGTTAGGTCGCAATAAGTTGGAAGTTCGTTGTCGGTTCCCCGAAGCTTTCGCTCCTGCCGGGAGAAATTTAGACACTTAAAGAATGTCGACAATGTTGTATTGAATTGTAGGATGAACCCAATATAATGACAATGTACCTTAACACAACTACGGGCTTTCAGTTCTGCCTTATGTTAGTTTTAAAAATGTGACAAAAATTTATCGGCTACGCGGATACTGAAAATTACATTTCGCTTTATAGCGGATGAAAGTTACTTGTACAATTCTCATCCAATATTTAAGTACAATTGAAAACGCCTAATAGCTGAGACAAATAATTCAATATGCAATGCCCTGGACATAAACTAATTTCATTCTCATGGATGAGTAATATTAGGACACTGAACCTATCTAACAGTCACTCCTTTCGTTGCGAAAAAGGATTTTCTTAGGGAGTTTTTAATATTACTGATAGTGTGAGTGGACCCCCAATGTTACCAACAATTTGAACAAATTTTCTTTCCTGCCGTAATATTTGTCTGAATATATTTTTGATCCGAAAAATGCCGTCTAGTTTGCTGATAGTTGTTAATGACACTCTGTTTTTGACAGCCACAAACTTTCAACTCTTAGATGTCGTGACGACGACGACCATAGATAAGCCGTTTCCTCATTCATAGAGAACAAACGGAAACAGTGGCGAATTGGAGCTTGGTTCTTCATTAATTGATGGAATCTGAACAAATGTCAAATTAAATAGTAAATTTGTGGCCATGTAAATTTTTTAAGTCAAAGTGAGTTGAAGTGAGACAGCTGATATCAGCAATAAACGTCAACTACTCATGTGACCTTCCTTAACTCATCAAATTGTTATGGTATATTTGGTCATCATTTGTATCTTACTATACACACAGAAAATCCAGCCAAAGCTAAATTCCATGGGAATCAAAATTCAATATTTGTCCCCAGCAGCAAACATGTGAGGTCAAACACTTATTTTATCCACTGTCTCGCAAGCGACAATTTACCTAGCGGCACGGTACGATCATGTGTTCCTTTCGCTGCACGGCCTTCCACCAACACACAGCATCATACGCAGGCTATTTAACACTGCCTCCCAACATTAATCTCACCAATAAAATATATGAAATTTTGCCGTAGGAAAAAATTGAATGGTGCGAAACATGCAAAATGTTGCCCATTTTAAAAAGGGTGAATGCGGAAAGAGGCCAAGCAACTTTTGAATAATGTAGCAGGCTTTGCAAGTCGTTAAAATATCTGGCTATATTTAGCAGTTTAACAAGCATGTGTCGAAGTGATAATGGCATGTTGCTTCCATGGTAACTCGGCTAATAAGAATATAGTGTCATTTTACTGCCGATGTCATTTAGTTTGTCACTCGAGCATGACTGTGTCTCATAATGAGAATTTAACAGCGTTTTCCAGCCCGAAGATCCATTATCACAATTGAACGTTTTATTCATGGTTGACAGCGTAGGCCTAATAGTAATTTGTCATACAGAGTATTTCATAGCGAAAGTTGTAGAAAGAGTGGACAATGACCGTCCAGTACCGTGAAGATATTGTAAGAAATAACCAAGACAGGGCAGATCAGAATAAATTCATGACCGACTAAGAAACGCCAGCCAGAAAGAACAAATTGAATGGACAGAAAAGACAAGCCGACTTTAAGGTTGTTATTTTGTTAACCATATCAATTTCACACGTTCGAAATAAGAGGGTTGCAGATGTGACAGACTTGTTTTACATGCTTTGTATACTATATTCTGACAACTAATCTTCCTTAGTAATTACTTACCAAATGCACATTAAGTTGAAATCAAGTACAAATTGCCTGTCATATTACTTTACCCTGCCCAATAGAATGTCGAATGTCGAATAGTAGGGTTAACACTTTGTAACAACAATCTTTCTCAACACAACGACAGTCTTTCAGTTCTGCCATATGTTAGTTTTCAATAATAACCTATATACTATTAAATGTAAAATTTTTACGGTTATGCAGTTACCGATAAATTACTTTTCGCTTTATAGTTCATGAAAGTGACTTGTAGAATTCTTATCCAATAGTACAAATAAAACACCTGATAGCTGAGATTAATAATTTCATATGCAATGCCTTAGACATACACTAATTGAATTCTCATCTCATCAGTAACATTAGGACGACTGAACCTATCTAGTGGACATGCCTTTCGTCGCGAAAAAGGATTGTCCTAGGGAGTTCTTAATATCACTGATGGTGTGAGAGGACTCCCCATATTAACAACAATTCGAACAAATTTTCTTTTTTTGTAGTAATATATGTCTGCATTGTTTATTTTGAATCGATATAAAATGTAATCCAAAAGCTTGCTGATAATTGTAAATGACACTCTGTCTTTTTTTACAGCCACAAAATTCCCGCTCCCGTGTAAAATTGTGATTCCCTTATCATGACGAAGACTATATATAAGCCGTTTACTCATTCATGGAGACGAAGAGAAACAGTAGCAAATTGAGCCCCGGTTCGTCATTAATAGATGGAACCAAAACAAATGTAAAATTAAATAGCAAATTTGCGGCCATGCATAATTTAATATTTCTACACAAAAATGAGTTGAAGTGAGAGAGCTGATATCAGTCAACTACTACCCTCCCCCTCATCTGACCTTCCTTAATCTATCAAACTTTTATTGTCTATTTTTTGGTCATTTACTTCTTACTCTACACACAGAATCCAGCTAAAGTTGAATTCCATGGGACTGAAAGTCCGATATTCTTCCCTTAGAGCAAACAGCTGTCAAATACTTATTTTATCTATTATCATGCGAACAACAACTTAACTAGCCCTGCGTACGATGCTGTGTGTCTCCGGCGTTGTACGGCCTCCCACCAACACACAGCATCGAACACAGGACTATAGCTAACCATACCACTCAATATTTATCTCACCGATAAAATATCTGAAAATTGGTCGTAGTACAGTTCGTTTCAGCTGAAAACTGAATGGTGCGAAACATGCAAAACGTTTTCCATTTTAAAAAGGGTAGATGAGGACAGAGGGCATTGGCAAGCAACTTTGAATAAATGTAGCAGTCTTTGCAAGCTTTTAAAAATCATGCTATATTTAGCAGTTTAACAAACATGTGTCGAATTGATAATGGCCTGTTGCTTCTATGGTAACCCGGCTTATACGAGTGTAGAGTCATTTTATTGCCGATTTCATTGAGTTTGTCACTCGAGCATGACTATGTCTCGTATTACTGATTAAAATTTAACGGCGTTTGCCAGTCTGAAGACTCATTATCACAATGGAACGTTCTATTCATGGTTGGCAGTGTAGGAGTAATAGTAATTCATAACACGGCATTGGCATGATATACATACGGAGTACTAGTATTTCATAGCGAAAGTTGTAGAAAGAGTATACAATGAGAGTAACGTGAAGATATTGTAAGAAATAGCCAAGTCAGGATAGATCAGAATAAATTCATGACCAACTACTAGTAAGAAACGCTGGCAAGAGAAAAAAATTGAATAGAAAGAAAGACAAAGTCTGCATTAAGATTGCTATTTTGTTAACCATATCAATTTTACATGTTCGAAATAAGAGGGTTGCAGATGTGACAGACTTGTTTTACATGCTTTGTATACTATATTCTGACAACTAATCTTCCTTAGTAATTACTAACCAAATGCAAATTAAGTTGAAATCAAGTACAAATTGCCTGTCATGTTACCTTACCCTGCCCAATAGAATGTCGAATGTTCACATGTAAATTGGTATTGAACGTAACGGAAACTTACAGCGGAATAATTGTTGTGGTTGCTGGAAAAATAGTTGCACTTCTCCGTTATTCATATATATAATCCAGAACCTTTTCTCTCTGACGTCATGGTAAACGAGTTCGGCTCGAAGTTGTACGGCGCCGCGCAAAACAAGAGTATACAATGACGTAAAGCAGGGGAAATCCCATGGGATTATATATTTATCACATGAACTGTCTTTTTACTTTTGTTTAAAGTGGATTGATCAAAATTATATAGTTGAGGATTGCATTATTGTCTCGAGCTGGGTTTTATTTCCTGGTATACTTTTATTAAATGAGTAAAACGGCCCATCGCCATGGAGATATGCAAGTGATTACTGGGGACTTTCATTCATTAATCCGATTAAGTTAAAATTTTGATACACCGAATGCCATCTCAACCAATCAGACATACCGATTCGGTGACATGAACTTGTCAATCATATTCTCGCGCTGTCCCGACGGCAAAGGAAGGCTACCATCGGCTGGCAAGGGGCTTCATATTTTCAAACATATTTATGAAAGGAAGGTAACAACAAGATTGAACCAATAGTTCTTACTCTAGAATGTGTCGTTGTTTTTGAATATCACAAGCTTACGATCTTGACGAGCTCGAAAAGTTCAGGTCGATAGCAATCACTGTGACCAAGACTGAGTATACGTGGCCACAACGTGGGCTGTCACTAACAGTCGTTCGTTCTCCGCCGGTGTCAACACGTCTATCCCGATCCCGGTCGTCAAAATTTATGTCTTACGAACTTTGATCTTTATAGTGACACATATCTTGATGTAGATATCGTCAAATTTTGTCACTTGTCACTTCTGTCGTCCAAGTCCGACTTTCGATGTTACATCCATAGCGCTGCACTGCAGAGTTCAGGCTACAGCTATAGCTGACAGCTGATGTCCTCGTTAGAGCGCTACTTTTCAAGTTCGATTCTGATCGAAGAGTTTGCGGATTTGTTTTATGTGATGAAGGCAATTTATCACTGAACCGGAAGGCGGTAAACATATGAAAAACCCTAATACTCAGTTTGGTATACGATAGGGACCTTAACAGTGAAACTGCACTGAAATAGGTTCGTGAATCTGAACGAGTTGACGTGGCTCTCTTATAAGTTTTTCTCAGTTGTGTCGGAATCAAATGAGGAATCCCTAATCTTGACTTGTGGCTTATCAGATTGATTCTGGATCAAAGCCAGCATTTGAAATTAAAAGGTAGATTTGTTAGCTCAGGGAAGATTCTGCTATGACAAATCTGAAAAAATCTTTACTCGCACCTTGGTTAGTTTTATGAATTCTTATGAGTCCTTATCCATTTTTATGCATGAATACATCGGTAGCAGTATTTTAGGATACATAAAATACTTCTTCATCCAAAACTTCTCACTCGCTGTTTTAACTGGACTAAAATACAGACACATACACCTTTCAGTGGATTAAAATCTTAACATACCCAAAGTACCTCCACTGGAAGGACTGTGACATAACTTTAGTTTAACGTAAAATGCGCCTCATGGACTAATACCTGGACTCATAATATTTTTAAAGTGTCCCTGTAGCTGTAACTCTTGAAATTGTTGACCTGAAAAGGCTTTCTATTTTCTCTGCTGTTCTTGAACTTCTACAAATTTAAAGGATAACTCTAGATCTTTTACTATTGAAAAATTAGAAAAATAAATTTAAATTTAACCGTTATTTTGATTTCCCACCATTTCAAATAACTGGTTATATTACAAAGAAAACAAAGCATATGATGTGATGGAAAACATTCAGCACTATGCATTGTATTGGACAACTCTGTTGTTTCTGTGAAGATTCGAATGAATATATGCACGACGTACAGTGTTTTTGCTTTACTTGCATGAGGACGCCATTGTAAGTTTGGGCAAACTTATTATTTGTCTTGCTAAAAATTGCACATGCAGTCCCTGTGGACAGTTTATTATACTTTATAAATACCCCTCAATGAGTACATTACACGAACTTGTTTTAGTTTGGAAGTAAAATCATAAAAATAATGCTAAAAGATACAGCTATTGGATCTTTAAATAATCTTCTGATCTTTAGCTTGTGTTGGCTCATTTTGAAGCTCTTGGAATAAAAAAAATACCGCTTTTTTCTGCAAAAATCGAAAATTTACTTTGTTTTTCACAGATATATCCGCTCAGATATGCATGCCATTAAGAATTTTCCACATATATTTATTACTATATACAGTGTCACCATTGAGCATACGAATTTATTACCTCATCAAATTAGTCGTTTTATTATCTATAGAATTGTCATCATATTATGATTGCTTTGTATTTCTAAAGGTCACCACTGGTGTTCTGGCATTTTTAGCAGCTGCAGGTGAGATTAGAATAAAATTGATTAGACATGTGCACTGTTTATATGTCATCTGAAGTACTTGCATCTAATATCATATCGTTCATGCTTTCTAGTGAAAATATTTAGCTGAAGTTGTCTGCTTCAAATTAGGGTGCGCTGATGCCAACCAACACAACTGGATCAATTTCTTTAGATTTACGACACAATTAGCATTATTCATTATTTCGAGTTTCAGCAAAACTATCCAGAGTAGCAACGCTGGCACATATATTTTAGCTTCGAAGTTTGACTAAAATTGCAGGAAAGAATAACAAATTAGTAGCAAAAAATGGATAATTTGATATTAATTTGTTGTTAAGTATTGAAATGATAGATACATTTCAATCGACAATCAAAGCTTAACGTACAATATTGTCTATGTCTAATTTTTATATAATTTCTCGTAGTACGCTTTAATAGGTAACTATTCTCATGCCAGTTTTCTTTACATGCGGTTTTAAAATAGGTTGTACTGCAGTAAGCGGCACAATGATCAAATGTAGCATAAAATTAGCATAATTGAAATTACTTGAAGCCAACAGAATACTGTGCCTGAAGTCGTCCTAGTTTTGAAAATGTTAAAATGTTATTTACATACCAGAGCGAACATAAGACTTATAATTGTGGTGTAAGACGCGGGAATCATTAACGGTATCCGTAACTTTTTGGTAGCAAAACGTTATTAAGCCGACCTTTTTTTAGTGTGTATTCATTTTTATATCCTTCTTATCCTCCTTTTTATTTCTTAATAATGTAGCGTCTGATGCGGTGACATCTACCATTGTATCTTCATCCGGAAAAAACATCAATTACACACAATGGAACTTACACAGAAGATTTGGTCTTGCTAGATACGAATGCGAAGAAAATGGCTGGCACTTGGCTACATTCTACTCAAAAGAAGACTTAGATTATGTCTACAGCGAACTTTGTGCAGCTGGTGTACAAGATGAAGTCTGGATTGGTGCCTCATTCAAAAACCATGCATGGCGCTGGGTAAACGATGATTCTTCAATTGACGTCAACATATTTCCAGAGATTCAAACCCTCGTTAGAGAACAGGGCAAAAGGATATGGATCAAGAAGGATGGATGTCCTGAATATAAACTAGAGGCAAAGAATGGTATGATAGAGAAGCAATTCATTTGTATGCAAGGTATATTATCTTTCACACATCACTTTTGTTACCTTAGTTTAATTTAAATGAAGTGGAATAAGTCACTATGGACATGAAATGGTACACGAAGGTCGGGATAAAATATTATCATAAAATGTTAGAATGTTAAAACACTAGAGGCGAAGCATAGTAAAGAACAAGTAATCCGCTATCTGTTTGAGGGGCACAGTCATTACGTTTTATTAAATTATTAATGGAAAGAGAAAAAACTCTTTTTTCACCATTACATTGCTTAATGAAATGATACGTTAATCATATCATGGTTCTGTGTTGTAACTTGCAGTCGTTTTTATGATCAATTGATATCGCAATCTTTAGCTGTTTCAGTACTGTTTTATCTGCTACAAGGTTACAACGTCATTTCAGGGCAGATCTACCTTAATGCATTGACTTATAAGTTCGTGAATGAAGTCCAGTCATTTCCCAGTTAATTTTAAAGTGTGGTACAGAATCATCTTATAGTCTGTTCAAAACAATCAACAATATAATCAACAATCCTGATATTTCAAATAACCTCCATCACATCTATCCAGATACATAAGAAATAAAGGACACGGCAGAAAGTGTAAGCTCAGCGTCATGCCTTGATCTGTTTTTTGAAATTAGACAAAATAAATTGCTCACTATGCTGTATGACAAAATGGAGATTTTAATTTCTGAAATCATTAACTTTCCCGACTCAATCAGTAACATTCCGTCGGGTCCAGTTTATGGTGTACACATTTCTCTAATCATGAGATAGTGTAGAGCTTGTGATTCGTATGAAGACTTTCAAGTGAGACACAGCTTTTTAGTCTTAAAATTAGTGGAGACAGGGATTTTCACAAGCTAGATCATTTAAGAAGATATATCTTAGATATGGAGGTCTTATATCCAAATATGACAAATCTGTTACTGAGATGATGATAGACAGTCTTTTTGGCTTTGACTCAGGACAGTAATTTGGCAGCTACCTGGATTACCGTACAATGACTTTATCACTTAAGTTCAATCTTGACGGATGTTGCATGCCAGCAGGGTACGCTTACCCATTCCGCCAACACATGGTACCACCACAGACTTAACTAGCGGTTCAAGATTGCACTATTGATTTTGTCAGTGTTTTTTTTTTGTTTTGTTTTTGGAGTTTTTTGTTTTTTTTGTACTGTTTCTTGGACCTAATGATGTACTTGCCTTGAATGTTAACTAATATGGAATTTATTTGATGCCATATTATTCATAACTATATGGCTTTGACAATAATGTATTCAAAACATGTGGCTTATATCATAGTAATTTCCCTCCTTAGGTTATTGATCCAGGTCTCGGTTTGGTAAACATGTTGGACATTTTCATTTGTGGGTGTTGCACGTCGTATGAGTCCGTTAGTTACTGCTGTGGATAAACATTTTATTGAAAAGTCAAAGGTTAGCTTTGAGGGAAGTCTGTATCAAATATTAAGTTCTCGAACTGGTTGGTGTCTGTATGTTGGACTTAAAAGATTCATTCAGACTTGAAGTGTGCTGAGCTTATCTTAAAATCATGAAATAGCAAACATTTTACGAAGACTGTTTTAAATAGATAAATAACAAAGACATAACTTTATGTCACTTATATGCAGGAAGTTACTCAGCACCACAGGTCAGGGGTCTTCTGTTATTGCTTGTGCCTACTGTAAAATGGAATACCAATTAAATTTAATTTAGTTTTGTAACGATCTGCCGTATTATATGGTTGATGTTATGAGTTCCATATATACTGAAACGTTAACAATTTACACAATTATATAATAATGTTTTGTCATTACACATAGTAAGTGTCATTCAGGCTATCATTATTTCATGAACTTTTCACACAATGCGCAATGTAAGTCTCGCTTTGATAACCTTCATGAGGGCAGATAGATTATCCATTGTGAGAATTGTTCAAATGCATTGGATGAAATTCCTTAATTTGTAATTATTTTCACATTTTAGAGAGTCAAGAAACTTAATCTCTATATGGTCTTTCTTAAAATACGCTTTTTGAAGAGAAGATGGTCTGTTAATACACGCCTTAAAACTGACGGCTTTAGACTACTGCTTAAACGTCCCTTCAAGCAACTCTAATAAATTACTTTCTGTAAAACTTAAGAATAAATATCACGGATACTGTGCATATGTTAAGTACTAGATAAACAAATTCTCTCTCCCTGTGGCTATTCTAACTTTAATTAATCATTTTGTCCATTCAGAGACCCCATCGGAAACTACATCACAATTTACCACTACACAATACCCGCGAACATCTTCAGACCTAAGTTTGTACAGCACGTTGGGTGGCTCATCACAGAGTGTAACTACAAAGGAAAGTTTAACAAGTTCTGAAGTGACATCAACTATGGTGCCCGTAACAACAAAAGAAGACATCTCGACGAAGGGAAGAAGCACTTTTTTAAGACCAGAAACAACTGACACTCGATCGACAGCTGGCAAGTTATTTATGTAGTGTGGGCGCGTATGTATGTATGTATGTATGTTTGTATGTATGTATGTATGTATGTATGTATGTATGTATGTATGTATGTATGTATGTATGAAAATCATTTGCTTATTTCGAGCAAATATAGCCACTTCCACGCTCATTAGTCCCCTGACTATGAAAGAAGAATCGTTATACCTCTCGAAGGAATTTCTCCCATGCTTAGCTGGAATGTGGCCCTCTGATTGGCCGGAGCCCAGCATTACGAAACTCGCTCATTAATATTTATAACTTCAGCTTGAAAGCAGATATTATGTTGGGCAGCATCTTCGGTTGCCAAGGTCTCTTGTCCAGGCAACTGGATACTGTAGGAAGTTAATGGGAAGTAACGGGCCCGTGCGAGCGGACGAGGGTGGGACAGGTGTACGACTTGAGGTGAATTTTGACTGTTAAATTTCAGTCTTGTGCAGCTTGATGAACTCACAAGAGTTTGCATAAACAGGGACGGTGATGAAACTAAGTTAGCAAGTAAAATTCTTCAATTTTGATGACTAAACGATGCGTTGCGTCACCGTTATATCATATGGGATCAACTGTGCACGCGTGCGCATTCTGTCATGTTCTTTTTTTCTTTGTTTTGTGGCTATGCCTGCGAATCCTTGCTTCACTCGGTGATTATGCTAATTTCGACCCATAAGGTTTTGTATCCGCAACAAAGTAGCCTCACTTGCCGCATAATTTGTAAATAAGTCACTCCGAGTAAACGAACATAGTACGAAAGTTTCATTTAGAATTAAAGTGCATGTGCATGAACACGGTTTCCGCCATAATTGACGTTTATGGGCAGAAGTTGTAAACAAACATAAAAACAGTTTTACAAAACTGGTGAGGACCTTGTGTAATATCCTGCAAGATTAAACAAATTACAAAAAAGCGAATATTACTGAGTAAATTACACATCAAATAATACTCTCCGCGATGAGTTTGAGTTCTTTTTCTCGACCAAAGAAATAGAAATATGACGTTTTTTTACAGTCATTATAAGATTACAAATAAACTTTAAGGTTGAGAGTACAATCTACGAATATATTTATTAAGACATCTGTAATTTAAAATTAGTCATTGTTTTGCTCAGGTGAATGCCAAGTAGACCTTCTGGGATGTGAACACAACTGCATCAAAGTATTGGGCTCCTACCAATGTACATGTCAGCCCGGTTATGAACTTGCAGACGACAAGAGAAGATGTTTCGGTAGGTTCGTTTATAATATTGGCAAATTTTTCATTGAAGCACATCTTCCGATCGACTTTTATCAATGAAGTTCGATAAGGAGAACTTAGATCCCACGAGATTTAAACATTGTCCGTTTGGTAATATTCATGAATTAACGGCAAGGTTACCACCACAAATATAAAATATGCAAATTGAGGAACCGATTTAAACTGGACAACAGCTGTATACATGATTGTACACTATGTACTATTTATAGTAGTAAATCAACCAATATGAAATTCTAAGCCACCAAACAACCGCAAAACTGACCAGCGGGAAGGAGCTCTTTCAAATTCCTTAGACACACGCTTAACCAAACTTGGGGGCCAAAGTGCAGCACAGGGTAGCTAGTACATAAAGGTAAGCAGCCCTGCTATTTTTGCTGACATCAAGCTGTATCAACAACCTTATAAGATATCGCTCCCTCATTAAAGCTGCACATGCATGTACATTAACTGTAGGCCACTGCACTTCCGGATAGATGGTTTTCAGCTACCTTTTGCAGACTGTAGTTGATCTTTGATACCGACTGTATCGAATCAGCATCTATAAGGCTTATATACATAGGCAAAAATTAAACGTCAAACCAGTAGCTTCTTGTATTGATAATTGTGTCCCATGGTTTATTCTTAAGACGTCAATGAGTGTGCATCCAGTACCCACAACTGCAGCATAAGCATTGACAAGACTGTGTGTAACAACACAAACGGCGGATTTACATGCGAATGTGTGAGAGGCACGGAGAAATCAAACGAGGGAACTTGTGAATTCGTACCGGTAAATCAAGACGAAAGGTGTCAACAAACAGGTTTGTTATCTCATCGTGTTCCTCAACACATTGATAAAAAATGTATCTGTTAATAGTCATCGATTATGCTTGTCTCTTTTTGAGATTCTGCGATGTAGCAAGTGGTTTGAGAAGACAAATGTAGAGTAAGCCCTGAAATCTCTGAAGAAACAATAGGTTAGACTGTTACTTCGAATGTTCTACGGTATAAACAAAACACGGGCACAAACGCCCGGAGCAATACGTTGATTTCAATGCACGTATGTGCACACAGTTATGTTTTACCGTCATGACTGGATTTTTTGTGTCCGTAGAACGTCGCGCATCCATTTAATCTTGGAGCAGAAGCATTTGATACTGGGTCGTAAAACAAGCAGATTTACATATACTGACGACGTACCGGCTAAATTAAAATTCACTTTTTATACGCTTCATTGCAGAAACATTGCGAAGTTACCCAACTGCGCAAGAGTGAATCATACATTTCGCTGTATATTTCGCGATCATACAAAAACTATCAGACGAAACATTCCAAATTCAGAACGTGACACCTTCTCAAATAGTTTATCGTTCATACTCAAGTAAGATACAGTACGTCATTTCCAAATGCCCTCCGTCATCACCTAGAAAAAGTTATTTCACTTAATTTCCTCCTTTGTTATTTTAATTTTTCATTTCTTTTTATGTGTCAACTTCCATAGATTATCGAATATCGATATAAATATCAGGTAAATACATGTTTGTGCATGGTCTCTATGCAGGTAAAATCACATGTCCACCGTTAGATGAGAGCGGAAATGTTACTGATGACTCTCCGATATGGACAAGGACGAATGCTGATTGTTCTACGGATCTAATTGACTGTGAAAAAAACCTAGTCGGTAATGCTTTCATTCCTAATTTTCTTTCGATTGCATTTTCATTTTCGATAGATTTCTCGTCTCTGTTACTACTACCTTCCTGCTTTATACCCCTCAGTTTCTCATATTTGCATAATGAACATACTAGGTTCAACTCACTCATGTCCTCTACATTGAAGGGTAAGATATACTTGGAAAGTGAACTGCAAAATCGATTAAGCCTTTTGGGTCTGAACGTCGATCATAAGGATAGTGGACTGCCAGATAGTGAGGCCAAAAAGGGTTAAACTTCCAAAGCATGAACAGTTACATTTTCAATTTATCAACACATCGCAGTGCAGAGGAAGGCTCGAAGGATGTTTGTAAAATGTGCACATACTGACTTTCTTGGGCACTTGCAGTTACCATTCAAAAATAAAGCAAAGTGTTTTTTTTTTCAAAATCTAACTAGATGTGGTGTCGCTATATTGTTATGAATTCAAATACATGTGTTAAACGATTCTTTTCGATAGCATCTATAATTACTGTATTTACCAAAACAGGAAAACGAAGACGGTTGTGCGGCGCTGATGGTACATGGGGTCCCATCGATGACACTTTTTGCGTTTCTAAAAATATTACCAATGTCCTC
>LD347244.1:89463-103478 GCA_001465055.1 Ptychodera flava | reverse complement strand
AGAATTTCGCAGTCATGAAACAATGAACACTGTGCTTTATATCGCCGACACTTAATCGAGAAAAAAAACTGCGGAAGCGTAGCTGATCACTCCGTCACAGAAATGTGCCCGATATTTACATCATGTCAATTTTAATTTATCTCTTCCCAAGAATTTGGCTTGACATGTCTTTACGGTCACATATTTTTAAAAGTGCCAATGTTCATGTGAGGTTTTATAACGCCAAACTGAAGATTTTGCGGCGAGAATGCTACCTTTGGTGTTTATGCTAACGTGACCCTCAGCCTGTTCCACTTCCAGCTGTTGATAGGAAAGATGTGTGTTATGAACGGTGGACAATTTTCAACTTGATCTCTACTACATTTATCTACAAGCGTCATGGTGTAATTCAATTTTTTATATACAGATTTTGAACGAGGCAATTTGTCATATCTTCTGCGACGATGATATTCTCAGTTGCACTGCTTTCACTAATGAAATTATCATTATCCCCATAGTCAATGCACGAAGTCACCATCACCCGTTCTATTAGTTACGTCACAGCTACTTACGCCAAAACGGGGCGAGGTCGGCAATTTCCGGAAAATGTCGCCATGATGGAAATCGAAAAGTGTAACTTTTCCCGTGTTTTCGTCGAAATAACATAATACAACAGTCTAAAAACCGCTCAAATAAGCTTCAGTTTTTGTGTAAATGTTTGTTTTATTGATACCAATTTCATTGACAACCAGAACTATAGTAGGCCCTATATGCCCCAAGTCACACGAAAAAGTCTCAAAATGTGGCAGGACTCACACTTTAAATGTAAACAACCACTATTTGTTTCAGATTAGTATGGTGATTGTAAATTCTATACCATTGTACTTCGATACTCCTGGCGACACCATTTTACAAGTGGTATAGCCACAAACTGATGATGTCAAAATCGCCGTACACAAAACACAGACGCCCGTAGTTGCGGCACTGACTAACTAAAAAGGTTAAATAATATAAATTTGCACTTTCTTCAAATCACTGTCACAATCTCCGACTGCTTAGTTTTTGTATCTGGTGAAGTACAGTGGGGGCCAGGAATTGGGGTTAGCTGACCAAATTGTCGGAACTCCGCCCGCATCGCTCGCTCCGTTCCGACAATTTGGTCAGCTTACCCCAATTCCTGGCCCCCACTGTGCTTCACCCGACACACAATCAAGAATATGAAGACCATCACAGAGTTTTTAGGGTTAGGGTTAGTTAGTTCATGTGATCGCGGCAATAATTCCGTCTCATTCCGGGTACAATATGTCCCCTCTCACGTTTTATTCATCAAATTTGTGGTCATGTACAAACTGACCCCGACGACACTCGCCATATTGACCCCTTTTCAATATAGCCGTTGCCAAAGACGGCACACAGTTACATAACAGAATTCAGAGTTCATTGAAATGCAAATAATAATAATCAATATGACGGCCGAAAAAATCTTTTTATGTTTTCATTTGCATTTCTTCTTCGAAAGACCGAAAATCACACCTGTACATTAGTTCAAACTCTGTTATTGATTGGTTAAATTTTTGTCCACAAATTTGTTTCCTTTATCTTTGCGATATGCCTCCCAATAGATTTTAGCCAAGCTGTATTATGGAAATTTGTGAAAACACGGATGTAAACAAAAAAAAAATATCTAAAATGAATTCAAGTTCCGGAAATCCAACCGACACAGTGACAGACATTTGGTGATTGGAGTCATTGGTCGCGATATTTGTGCTTGCTTTTTAATTTCTGTTGACCGGCGTACGTAATGCCAATGCTTTATCGATTTGTTCCTACAGGTTCCAATATTATTCCGATGAATGGTAGGGCAAATATTGCATTTCATACATGTTGAGTAATGAACCACTTTTTTAATAAAAGTGTATCCTGTCAAAAACGGAACACACACCTTTCGTATTGTAAAAAAGGCAGCAAATGACAAATTCAATAATAAATGTCAAACACAAACTTTTCAACATATAAAACATCCTAAACAAGTGACAATTTTATACTTTAACTGTGCAAATACAACAAATAATATGAAAAATATTCAAACAATAACAAATCTGCACAACAAACACGACAATGCAGAGAAAAAAAATAAAGACAGGCAATAAAACAATCAATGCTGAGGCATAAATTCAATAAAAGACGGAAAATGCGTAAAAGACTTTCAAATCATTACAAGTGAACATTATAAATTAATCAGTTCCTGCTTAGCATTGTCATCCTAACGTTTATATGAAACATTGCATCCCTTTCTTGCAACTTGTTCTCGTGGAGTACAGGTTATAGGCAGTGCTTCACATGCTGGAGGAGCAGGGTTCGACCCGCGGCAGCGGTAACAGTTGTTGTGTAAAAAAGTAACTAAAAAATAACTCTTCTCCACCTTGTCAATAATTAACCGCTGCTTCCACATAGATATCAGGCTGGCTGAAGAAGACGTGGATATGTACTAATAGGATAGTACAAAGTGAGGGAAAGGACTGAAGATAGTAAAAAGTTGGGACCCTTCTTTTCAATCATTTCCCCCTAAGTTTCCAAGCCCCCATTCCTAACACTCACCCCCAAAATAATTTATCGCCCCTTTTAGAACGTAACCTTTGACCTAATTTCCATAGTACGCACATCTTTGACGCCATCAGTTTGTGGCTATACCACTTGTAAAATGGTGCTCTCCTGGCAATATATTATTAACAAAAATTTACACATTTATTTCTTGACGTTTGTCGTTTTAATCTCGATTATAATTATGCTTTTTGCTTCTAGGTGTCGATTTGTTTAATTTGTTACACTTACTTCCGATTTGATCCGGTGAAAAGCGTGAGTGTCAAGTACGATGGAGACAGAACCTTGTAAGTCCATATTAAAATCTCAACAACTGTGTGTTCAATAGTATTCATTACATTTTAATATAACTTCAGCTAATAATGAAAACAAATTTATAGATAGTCCGTTACTGTACCGTCAATTATAACATACGAATGGCAAGAAACCTGGTCCATTGTTATTGTCAGATCGACTGAAAGAGTGTCTGTATTTATATTGTCGGTTAATACGCCCATTGGTGCTTCCACTTTCCGTCATTGTGATTGATTTCTATCTCCGACATTCACAATTTTATTTCTGCATGCTTCCCCTCTAGGTTGGACGCACAGGCAACGTTCGTTTACCTAATCCTGCTCCCCACTTCATGGTTTACAGGAATCGCTGTTGCATTCGCCGACGTAACTCACGTAGTACTTCGATATTTCTATGCGGGATTGATATTCACCAAGGTGACTTCTCACTCATAATTTGAAATGTGTACTTTGATCAGTGTAGCAACATTTCTTTGTGAAACTTATTTTTCTTGACCACGTTTGAGACAAATCATTTGCATATTTTCAATCTAATGTGCCTTGCATTTTATGTAGAGAGCCACGATTAGAGTACACACATTTTTACATTTCTGGGTATACGTATAACGAACCTTTGTGGAAGCCTAACATTAGAAAGACTGCGCGAAGAATTTTTCCGGTCTATATACAATGTTTAAAAATACACATTAAAGTGTTAGGAATCTATTGTGTGGCGATTATTTTATTGGGCAAGACTGCTTGTTGGAGAAAGTCCTAATAAATATTTACGTAATGCAATGCTATTGAACCTCTTCTCACAACAAGAATGTTATGTATCTGGCCGGACAATATCTACCGGCAAAGTTCAGCATGGTTACAAATATTTCGTTCGTATTTCGTTCTTACTAACAGTGATTCAAGGGCGGTACGTCGTACCGTCTATGATAAACACTCAAAATGGGTTTTATGTTCTCCTTTTTCCAGGGTTCATCGCTTCTCCTTGGATTTGTTGGTACCAATCCCGAGGTAAGTAGGAAACCCTTGCGTTATCAATCGTTTTGCGTTTCACAATGATTTACATCAACTACAGAAAAGTCAAGAGAGGATAGATTTGTCAGTGATTCAAATGGAGTGATTATCTTTTTCTTACCTTTGACCATGTCATACACGGAAAACTTTTAAATCGTGTTTTACAGCTATTTTACAGCATATGGATGCCGGTGTACGTGAGATATCGAAAAACTTGATGGACGCTACAGCAATAAACTAAACGAATGTCTCAAGATTACATAATTCACACTATACGCTCTGTGATTTCTTCATATTATATTATGTATGAATATTTACCGACAACAGCTGTCTCTGATTATCCATCGTCGTTGTCAAACGCTAAACCTTATGTATTTAAGGGAGGAGTGGTTTAAACACTTGCATATGAGCCGAAAATTCGACTTTCCTTCGTTTATTTACCTCTCAGATCATTTTGCTACGGAGATCTACAGTGTATTGGTGATCTTGATTATACCGACATTCATAGCTAATATTCAATTTCCTATTTTCGCGTTTCTTAGTGTGTCTTTGCCAAGATCTCTGCATACCTTAAGCAACTTAATGCTTTCTGATACGTATGTAAAAATGATAACGCAAATATTAATGCCAAATCGATGTCGCTAAAAATGACAAGAAAGCCGATTGCATGGTCAAATTAACAGTGTTGTAAATAGGATATTTCCTAAATGTTTCACGCATACAAGGTTCTACAAGGTATACGATACACCAATTCATCCAAAAAGGATTACAGAGACGCATGGTACGAACTTCGACACCTGGAAACGACCAGATTGAAGAAGATGGATGAGTATGAACAGGATTTGGCTGAGAAGATGACAGAAAGTGGAGTAAAAGTTCGCAGACGGGGCAACAGATTGAGTTCAGCGAGCTCAAAGGTTAAAGTTTTCGTGACATTTACATTTTACCATCAAATTCAATATATAGCAAGTCGTCGATTGTTTATTGTCGCGCCGAGAGCCAAACGAAACGTTTACTTTGGCAAACTTCAATAACTACAATACTCGCATTACTTCAGATTGAAGAACATTTTAATATTGCTCCTGAAATCGTAATGTAAGTTCTCTCTCCTACACAAAATAATACCGAAAGGGTTAGAGGTTACTCCAGAATAAGTGTTCAAACGTTGCAACAGACCCCGCTTTTGCTTGAGGGCATTGTTGAAAATATTGTTATAACGTGGTTACGAAGTTAATTGCGCAAATCGAAACCCTCATTTTATTAAGACACTCTTGAAAAATCAACTTTTTCACATGCATACTGGCGAGATACTGTCACATCTTGGGTGATCAAGCAGTTTAGGACATCAGATAAACTGCAATGCGATTATTATGTACATTCTTATGATTCGCTTTGTCTGTCTTACTTCCTTAGAACGTTATCGAAATACTTTCTTTTTTTTCACTTTCAGACGAATCAGTCAAATATCAGGAATGAAAACGTCGACGTGGAGTGTCATGTAGACTCGCTCGACAAGTAACATTTATACAAACTGTCTCTGGTTAAACTTTGGCAATTTGCCGTAATTAAAACTATACACACAATGCCATAAGGCAAATGTCGTTGTACCGTAAAGGTGTGCACATAGATTACGTTACGTCGGATGAACGGCATTGTTTTATCCTCAAGTGGCTTTCAATGAATTTTATTTCATAAATTATGACAAAATCAGCTACTTTAAGAAAATACCAATTCATCAGGTTTTAACTAGTTATAGTAGTATTTTGATCTGTTCTGTAAATAGATTTCTTTTGCCGAAAGGGGTTAGGTGTTTGATCAGATGACAAATGTCAATTCTAGAGCTGTCATGATTTCTTACTATTCACCGAAGAGAGAATCATAACACACAGAACGAGATGACGTGCGTGTCATTACCTTAATAATGTTCTATTATATTACACTATATATTTTAAAGTATGATGCATGATGATATCCGTAACAATTAGCAAATCCAAAACTGACCGTGCCTCTATTTACTAAGCCTCCTGTGACAATCTGAAGCACATTAATGCATTGCAATGTAAAGAAAACACAAAATACACTTAATGTATATTTGAAAAAAAGAGATGGACAATACAGACAAATTCGACTGAACATTTCATAGAATGATATTAATAAGTTGATTAAAACTAAGGAATGAAACAAATTTCGTTTAATTTCGTCATAAAATAATGCATGGCAGATCAATTCAAATTGAAGGTATCCACTTTCAAATATATTTTGCTGTATGCTTACTATGTAATCTCGCGCGGCTGATTATGGGAAAGCCACAATGACCACAAGTTTCAGCAGTAGCACCTAGATCGTTATAAACAAAGATTGACACTAGCACCTAGTCCAATCACCGAGTTTCAATTTTATCTTTTTATGTTAATTAGCCATGATTACAATTGCATGATCAATTAAAACATATAGAAACACACTGTCAAAGTTTAGGAGACATGACAAACAACACCGGCAAAATGTTGGCAAGACACAGATTATCGCAGCTGGAATTTACTGTGCTCTGCGGAAATTTATATCAATTACGTACAGCTTTTCAGAGACATGCAATATTACGTAACTGTCTCAGAAACTTGTTCAATGAAGCAGATCGTATGTACATTGTTTATCAATTATGTAAAGGATCACTCTCCAACATTAGAGAGAAAGGCATAAATCGAGTGCGCAATAAAAACTCCCACAAAACATGAACCTAAAATTGATGTACAGAGAATGTGAGCTCTGATGTGGAAAGTTATCTTATGATGAAGCTATCGATCACAATTTATAGTCAATATTCTTCACTTTAAAATGAATTTTAAAACGTCCGAGCCGTCTAATCGGCGAGATGTATTATCATCTGTAGTAAACTGCCACGGGCGAAAGTGTACTTTAGCGTTGGCTTCAAGCAATTTATAACGGGAGGAGAACATCGATGGTTTGATGAAGGCAAATATCTCTGGAATTGCAGAATGTGTCTATGCCAGTCGAAATGTGGATCGAAAAATAAATAATAAATAGGTGATGAAAACAAAACAAGACCGTTTTTTATGTAACTGCAAAGTATGTTTCTGGTGGTTTGTATATTTTCCATGGAGTTTAGTATGTTGGAAAACTGTAGAAGACTTAACACTTAACTGAGCGGTAATTTCATCGTCAAAGCAGTATACGTAATGTAATACCGAGGGACACAAATTTTACGTAGGTTCTCTATTTCATGTAGTTTCAATAAACTTTGTATCTCTTTGGAATAACTTGGATGTTTGAAAGAATACTCACAAGCTGAATGTTTAGTTGCTGCTAAGCCTGGTAATGAACAATAAAAACAAAGCTTTGGATTCTCTTCTGGTCGTGTTTAATTTTTATCAACAACACAATTTGTGTATAATTGGAGCCAGCGTTCTTGTATGACTGAAATGTCACATTTGAGTCATACAAGAACGCTGAACTCGTTTTTGCTTTGCTTTGTTTTGTTCATTGCTTTCAAGTTGATAAATTTTTCTGTGCGATGTGTGACAGCGAATATGTTAATGCGGGCGCTTCATGAACTACACAACGTGTGTAGAGGTCGCAGTCGGTCAGAATAAGTGTAATTGTAACAACCAAGCTCGGTTGTTGAACAACACATTTTAAGGGTTAAGGATTGGCCGAGAGGTTTTGACTGTGATTTCTTAGCTAGATTACTAGGTGCTGTACGTTATGAGTTCGAATCCGATAGAAAATTGACTGAATTATGTCGAATGAGCAAAATATGCCAACTTGAAGAGTTGTCGGAATTTTTCTACAAAAACCAAAATTTGACAGTATGAAATACAAAACATAAAATAATGGTCCAGTTCCACCTTCAACTCCTGGGGCACCCGAATCCTTGTAAATAGAATTCCAAGAATTTCCACCTTCAACTCATCCTAGGACATCCTAGAATCCTTGTAAATAGGATGGCAAGAATTTTAGTTTTCCCAGTTTGGTTCACCTGATGCGCGGAAGGATGAGAAATAGCTAAATGATTATTTACCTTTGGCAAAATAGAACATACCAAGTGTAAATGAATATGTGAAATTCATGGCTCGAAGCGTATATACATGTCGCCCTCAGCTAGCAGAAAAGATGAAATTGAATTAGGCTTTCTTTGCAACTTAGTTATGTGAAAGAACAAACAGCAGTTTTCATTTCCAAAGCAGTGTACTCCCAGCGACAGTTTAGATAAACGGATTTCTGTGGCCTTTTTTACCTAACGTGCTTATTTAGTATCGTTTCCATACGTTTTACTGTGTTTTGACTCGTTTTACATCGTTGCAGGTCTTTCCGTGTAGCTGGACATCACAATGGACACTACATCCTTTTCTTATAAGAATTCATTTTTGAATTTTATGGGTAGTGCTTTTTGAATAGATCTAACAAAGATGCCATATATCCATGTGTTGGTTTTGATTTTTTGTTGGCACTAAATTGAAAATACGCCGTGGTTTCTCCAAATCGTGATGCAGTACTATATAAATACATTTTGATTACAATTGTTTCTCATCTTGACTACACTAGCATAGCATGGAGATCAAGGAAACAAACAGTCAAGACTTGTCAAAATACATGTTGGCGGCTACAGCTGATAAAATAATTATCGATGCCATAAAATCGATGCCGTAAATTGCTTAATATTTTCAAAATCATTCTGTCTTATCATTAAAATGATATTGAAATGAATATTTCTAAGTGGGAAAAACATACAGCCCGTGTCATGTTAAGGTAACCATAGAGAGATAGTTCAGCGGTTGAGAACAAAAGCAGCACATTATATGAAATACAATTACAAATATTACTAGAAAATGCCACAAAGATACAGGCATGTTTGTCGGGCTTTTTGTTCACATTACTATCGCAAGCCTTGCAACTGAACCATTACTATATTAGATTGACAATATGTACAGCGACTAGTCGCTCGAGTAACTAGCCCTTATTTACACCACTTTAATGTCTGATTGGTCATTGAACGCTGTTTGTCTACAAATAATCCACTTTATTTTTAGTTCTCTGTTGTAACATTTTTTCAGATATTTATCTTCAGTCATACTGCCGAAAGACGACAATTTCCTGTGTTTCGAAAGAGCTTCATATCTGAAATCTTTCTCGTTGCCGCTTTTTTATAGAATGTAACTAGAATTGCTGTTGTCGACAACATCAGTATTTTTTTATACTTAACCTATGAACTCTTCAAAATAGTTGAACGAATAACAACAGTAAGCTAAAATAGCGTTACCACTGACGCAATGACATAATTAAAGAAATCTGCCGCTTCATTTTTTTAAGTGCGAGTTTATTATTCGTGAAAAGTGTTCTCTGACACATTTACCGTGAAAAATACGTGAGAAATAATACATGTCGTGACACAAACTCATACATTGGTCTTAATATATAACTTAGATCACAGACAAACAGGAAAGACAGACTAGAAACGCGGCACGCTGTTTGACGTCATAGTCGTCTCGATAAACTATGGCATTTTCATATTAAAATGAGCTTCACAGGTGTTAGCCTATTTGGAGACTTCGTTCGTGGTTGACAATTGCACGAGATTATGCAAAATGTAGGACGACATGGCATCGTGCAGCCTGTCGCGTAGCAACCACGCTTTCTTCGTGTGCTCTCGGGGCAGAAACACTGCTTCACGCCAATCAAAACATAATACCTCCCATGACGAACATGTAGAGACGATATGACTGATCGTTAACCATTGAGTAAAATCTGACAGTATCGATAAAGGACTTTCAAATTTGGTTCAAACACAATCATTATATATTCAAAAAATGTGAGAGGAATTTTAAAATGGTGAGACCCACCTCTCCGAAGCTGAAACCTTTTCCCGTTTTCGCCAGCACAACAATTCCGCTCAGCACTGCACAACAACAACACGAACTTTGCCGAAAATACTTTCGCTTAAAAATTGGCGAAAATCCGGAAACTACCGAAGAGTGCACGTTCGGCACTCTTCGGAAAGCAGAGTCGAGAGCTTTCTGAGGCGAGGCGTACATGGAGGGCAATACACACACGTTGCACACCTTGAACAATATCCGTTTCTAGTCTGTCTTTTGATTTGCCTGTGCTTAGATATATGAATTATAGCCCCGACAAGACACCAAATGCTTCGGGGTAGGTGACCATACGTCCCCAAAGTCAGGAGGGCTATAATGGTTAGCTACCTCGAACGCAAAAAGTCCCATGATTGGGTTAAAATTTTCTATTACATGCTTTGCCAACATAATTTTTATGTACAATTTTGACTTGATTGTAAGTGACAAAAAAGTTGATTTTCATAATAGACGAGAATCAATAAACAATCGGCAATGCTGTCATCAAACTTTGAATGCATGAATATGTTATTTGAGTCACTTTTTTGCAATTTATCAATTTTTTACATTATTTTGAAAAAAAAAACGGATTCTCTGTAATAGTCATTACCCAATCATTACACATTGATCATTTTTAAATACCGAAGTTATCTTTTAATTGAAAATAATTGTTGGTCATTTTCAGTCGAAAGATGATAATTTTTTGGTGCCTCAACAACAGATTTAATGAAATTCTAAGGGCACTTATCATTTTGTATATGAGGCATATTGCCTGATACACCTACCGCCGGCGAATAATACACAGGCGTTCGTTGTGATTGAAAATCGTAAAATTGTGTTTTCTATGAGTATTACAATCCTATTAATAGAAATGTATGAATTAGAATGAAAATACACCTTATTTACTAGGAATTCCTTTTATGTGTTCCAAAAATGTCCAGTGCATACAATCGAGCACATCACGACAACCGAGTGTTGTAATTTCTGCGACTGGCGGGAAAGGATACCCACGCAGTCATGTATGACTTCGAGTGGTGTTTTTAGAACTCTTCATGAACAAACTACATGTGCAATTGCAAATTTCACGAAAAACATAAATATGTTGTGATTAAATATAATGACGTTCAATATATTTCCATTGTGTTAATTTATAAATGACAAACAGCAGCTCTTCTCGATGTCATAGTCGTGTTAAAAACTCTATCTCATCATTGTATTCGATGGCTGTTTACTCGGTTGATTTCATAGTTTAAATATCACAATGTGTGACTTTTGTGTATTTTGTACTTTTCAAATCATCGATGCTTCAATCACATGATTTTGCGTCCTGTGTCAAGTGTAAAGAATCGTGAATAGCAATTTAAAATGTTTGAAAATTTAAACATACACACCAATATTTAATATTGTTATAATAATTTACCTTGCAAGTATGACGCAATCTTAAAATTCTACAATAAATGATTTAAATCAATGGATGAGATTTAATGCATTTCAATAATTGAAACAGTGTCATTGGAACGTTTGACAGTACCAACGGAAGTCAAACAATCCTTCAAGTCAGATTGATCTATTTACAAGGAAAACTTCCAAAACAATTTCACATTATTAATCTCTCGAAAAATGCATCAAGTTGTCTTAGACGTCTTCTTTCTGATAATGTACACAATTAATTATGGAAATGAAAAGAGTAAAATATTTAAAACAACCACGCAAGAGACTTTGACCTTCTGATATTGAAATCTCAGTCGAATCTTAAAGTTTGGATGAAATCACCTTGTGGTTATCGGTCTAATTTAATTCTTGTGTTCAATTGGCAATATTGGAATAACTATAAATATGAATGATGAATGAATTGAAAACACACATTAAATAGATAAACAAATTTTAAACAAAGATGGTAATTACATATGCAGCGCGATATTACTATTCCAGCGATTCTAATTCTAGGTCTCCTTCAACATTCATGCTCTTGGAAGTCGGTCGCTTTTTCTGAAAAAGATAAAATTGTTTATTTTAGCATCTTTTCCTCAACAACGATTGACGTGCAAAGTGTTATTTCAACCAAACCGACATGAGAAAAAGTTTTAACAATTTGTTTGTTTTGATATAGGTATAATTCAAACTTGTCGTTCTGCAAGTTTCATTCATATATTTTTGATTATTTTTGAGTTGTTAAAGCTCAGTATTGTAAAATATTCAAAGGATTTTCAGTATTGAGGTATGGAAGACAAGTATGTCGCCACATTGCCTCTGTCGTGAAGTCACCATGGAAGGAAGCATATATCATTCGATATGTTCTCATTTCTGTCATCCGTGAAGCTTGAAAAAGATATTCTAACCTTTGAACTCTCAGGACGCACTCTATTGCTTCGTCTTCGAACCGAAATTCCACGCTCTCTCATCCTGTCAGTTAAATCTTGTTCATACTCATCCATCATCTCCAATCTTGTCTTCTCCAAGTCTCGCAATTCATACCATGCTTCTTCGTAATCCTTGTCCGAGAAGTTCGTGTATCGTATTCCTTGTAGAACCTGATGGAAGGCGGAAAAGCGTGCAGTTTACAGAGTAACTTGTTTCACTAAATTTATTCATCGCTAGAGACCTCGATTCTCAGTGTTGAGGGTTTTTTAAGATATTGTAAACGTGTTAAAGGAAGTAAAAACGCTCAGTATCGATTCTTCAGGACAAATAGTAAGCAACTTTAATTATATGGACTATAATCTTGCATCGCCAATGGGTATGTAAAATTTATACAGTTTGTCATGATGTGAGTATTACCCTTTAGTATGCAGTAATCGCGCGACTAAATGAAACCAATCACAAAGATACGAAACCATTCGTTATGTTTGCCTTGTCGTCTAGTGCTGTGGTTGCAAAACTATTGTCAGTTTAAAGAATTATTATTACAAACGCCTTCTACTTGCCTCGGGGTTGGTACCAACAAAACCAAGAAGAAGTGCTGATCCCTGGAAATTTTAAAACATAAACATGTCAGCAGGTATAAAACTCGGGGCGTGTATGTAGAATCGTATGATGGCATAGATTTCTCAAAGGTCTGATATCAGGGAATATCTATCCATGGATGTTTAAACACTGCAGTCATCTTGAAGTTGCATTAAATATGCATCAAAGTTACAGCAATGTTAATTGTGCGACCTTTTTGCGTTGTACGTACAATAACATTATTCATAATTCAATATTTTTTAAAATATTTGGTAGGGTGAGAATGTTTCACCTTTATGAATATCAGTCCAGCATAAATGTATCGAAGAATTACGTAAGTCACGTCGGCGAATGCGACAGCGATACCGGTACACCATGACGTCGGTAGAAGAGCCAGGTAAACGAAAGTTGCCTGCGCGTCCAACCTATAGAAACAGAAAGGACAAATTTTTAAACTTACGACTTTGGCAGTGAAATTCTTGTTCACAAATGATAATGTAGTTTTGGATAAGTTACCACTGAAAACAGCTATGGAACGTTTTTGTTATTCTTTAAAATTGAAAGATATTTGAATTCATATATACAGTTTCAGCACAGTTATGTTGAGTGACATTTGGTCAACAAGGAATGCCTTCGTGTCACGCTTCAATCTGAGTCTGGAGGGCGCACCGATGGATAATGTTACAGAATGATCGCACCTTAACACTGCAGATAGATGGTGACTCCGGACACTGCTTAAAGTTTCCATTGAAGAACTACTGGACATCATCTTCAACAATTGTTACTCAGAAAGCGGATGTTATCAAAATTGTTCTTGAAATTTTAGCGAAAATATTTGGGACTTACAAGGTTCTTTCGTTGTCGTACTTGACACTCACGCTTTTCATTGGGTCAAATCGTAAGTATGTGAAGCAGCTAATAACAATCGACACCTGGATGTAAAACACAAAGGGCATAATTAGACGGAAAGGTAGCTGAAAACATTTGGTGTATCCAAATAGCTTGACGATTCCTAGCAATTTCAATCTAGCAATACTGTTCAATATTCGTTAGGCATCTGGGGACTGCATTACAATAACAACGATAGTATCAAAACATCAGCTAATCATTACGCACATTGTATATTGTCAGAAGTCAAGCTATAACAAAAGAATAACATACACAAGAAAATCTATAAGACGACCAATATGCACAGAGAAAATGTACGAGAAGTAAGTTATGGAGTCAGTGAATATGTCAATGTTAGAAATTACAAACGGCGGTACAACAACTCCTTATTCTTGTGGAATAACTGTTACATACAAAAAAGTGGCAAAATTTGATAAAC